>PVJA010001682.1:0-55911 GCA_004027025.1 Myocastor coypus | reverse complement strand
AGGAGAGTGGTTTTATATAAGAGTCAAGCAATCTAGAGGAAAGGACAAGAGGGGCAGGGTCTTGCTGGCTGGGAGTTATCCTCATAGCCCAAGTATGCTATTTCCCCCAGATGCTTGCCCTGGCAGACCAGTGAGGAGGAGGGTGCAGACCAGCACCATGTGTGCACCCCTATTTCTGCCCTGCAGATTCAAACCCCACATGGGGCATAACCCTGCTAGGGTGAGAACGCACAGGGCTTGGACCACCCCCTCCCCCGAAATCGTCTTGCAAGGAAAGGAGGTGGGGGAGAAAGAGGAGCACACGGCAGGGTGAAGGGAGAGGGCAGAGGAAGAGACACATAGAAGCCCAGGGGGGTTTGTTCAGCTCCCGGGAGGATATACCTGTGTATGTGCTGGAGAAGCTGATGGGTGCTGCCGAGGAAAGTGATGAATCATTGATGACTGTTTGCACCTCGTACTCATTAGAGGCCTCTGCACTATTATTATCAAACTGTAATTGGCTTGGCACCTGGCTCAGCCTCTTCCAGCCCCTGTTCCTCCCCTTGCCCTCAGAGATTCCCGGAGCAAGGCAGCCGGGAGCGTGGACACTGAGGGCGCCTGGAAATGGGCAGCCGAGCCCTCGCACCCGGAAGATCAAGCGCAACGCAGTCGTCTCTCCTTCTCCTCTCTGATCATATATTGATGAGCTCGTCTTGCTGTTCGCAGGGCTTCCACCTGCTCCCCACGAGGTGCTCCGAGCCACTTGGACTCTCTCAGCCCTCTTTGCTTTCGCAGTCACCACAGCGCTGTTCCACCAGCGCTGTCCTCTCGCGGCCTCCAAGGCACAGCGGCTTCACGTGGGACACGTGCATCCTTTGTCCCGAGTGCCACACCGGGCACTGAACCAGCATCAATATGGGGGATACCTGATTTACTTCTTTTAATACACTTCAGTGTAATTATAACTGCATAAAACAGGAGACAAATTGGCAAGTAATTACAATGTTAATTTGGCAATGTTTTATCATATTGTGGAAGCGCAATTTCCTCTCTAATTGTATTGGGGGGGGACACATTTGTCCACAGTGGAGGTTATTAAGGGATTCTTGAGAATGGAAATGAAACACACAGGACACAGGAGAACCAGCTCTCCTCCCCATAAATATTCCTTTATTTGCATATGTTTTTGCAGCCTCCTTAAAAAGCTAACTCGTTTATTGAGGCCTAATTAATGGAACACCGCAGAATACATAATTAGGCTGTGACAGTTCAGCTGATGGATAGCTCTGGATATGAAACCCAGAGAGAACCCCAGGTTAAAGGGTTGAATGCTTCCCTTTCAGAACCTTACCGGCTGTGCGTGCCTCACCACTGTCCCCCCTGAGAATGCCACTGTGGTTCCTGGAAAGTGCCCCAGCCCTGGGTGCCAAGAGGCCTTCCTCACCTTCCTCTGTGTCATGTGTGTCTGCAGCATGATCGGTGCCATGGCCCAGACACCTTCTGTTATCATCCTAATCAGGTAAGTTGTCACGTGGCCCAGGGACCTGAGAGCCACCTGACCCCTCCCCTCCACATGGCAGCTCCTGGAAACCATACCTTTAGATGCTGTGTGAGCCTCACGAGGCAGGGGAGATAGGGCCACAGGGAGGAACACAGCCAGCCCAGGTCAACAGGAATCAATACAATCCCTCAGTTAGGGACCTCACAGTAGGAAAAGCCAGCCGGACACAAGGGAAGAGATCACCTCTGTGTCCTCCCTGCAGGAGCCTCTATCGGTGGCCCTGGGAAGGATCCTGGTCTCTTCAGGGAACAGCACTGTCAGATGGAGGGCACAGTGCCGGTGGGCTGGCCAAGTTCTTGTGTCCCACCTGTCCTGCAGCTGTGTGGCCATAGTTCCTTGGTCAGGACATCCTGACCCAGACTCATTTCTGTGTCTGTTCCTGGGGATGATGGTGTGGTGCTGTTCCTGCCTGTGTCTCACGTGGTATGTGACCCATCAAGACCACCTGTGTGAACACACCATGGAGATGTGGGGGTGACTGCGCCAGTGGTCTCCTGGCAAGCAACAGCTGGCTCCTCCTGCCCAGGCAGGATGTTGGGGCCAGCTAGTTTTCTGTCCCGCTCTTTCTTTTTACAAAGTTAGCAGGATTGATATATAGAAGCTAGAAAGAAATGAGCTGACCCATTTTCTAGTATCTGTCTGAATTGGAGGAAAGGACTCGGTACGAAGAAATACTCATCTCGTTGGCGTAGTTATATACACATACCATTGAATCCCAGGGGCTGGAAAGGTGGGACCAAAATGCCATGCCCGGAGGTGCTCCACACTGGCACACGGCGTGGCTGCCCTGGCTTCCTCCCCTGCCACCCACTGCAGCTTCTGTCCTTGTAAAGGATTCCCACTGAGGAGGAGTGTGTGTGTGTGACCGGGGATTGAACTCAGGACCCTGTACTTGCTAGGCAGGCACTTATTCTACTGAGCTATTTCCCTGGCTCCTGAAGATTTATATACAGTACTTATCAAGGTCATCATCAAGGCCTTGTGAATGTGCAAAAGTATTAAGGGTAAACAAATTGCTGTGTCTACTTAATGTTTGAAAACTACATTTAAAAAAATTCTTATCCACTGCTTCACAAGGCTGTGGCCAAGCTAGTAAACTCCCATATTGCTGGTGACATTGAAAAGCCTATCAGTCCTTTCGAAAAAGCAATATGGCAATGTGTATCAGGAGCCATAAAAATATTGAGACCCATTTATGCAGTAGCCCTACCCTCTGCTTATCCTTTATTGCTGGGAAATACATCCATACAAGAGAAAAAGCCCAATACAGAGAGATTTTTATTACAGCGCTGACTCTAATAGCAGAAATACCTGAAGTGAAAGAGTGGGCTAAATTATGGTTCTGCAGCTCCATGGAATAATGAAAATGCTTAAGAATATGAAAAGTGTTTATGAAATGAGCAATTACATTCAAAGTCATATATATAGAAGATGATTATATAATATGTACAAGGGCAGAACCAGTCGATCTTATGCATGGGTTGGGCGGGCCTGCTTGCGAGTTTATCTCTCATGAGACGTTCACATGAAGTCATGTAGGGACCCACGCACACGGAAGGCACCAGAGAGCTGGGCCTCCTCCGTCATGACTGCTCCCTCATTTTCCTTCCACGATTCACTTGCAAAAAATCCAGCCTTTTAACACTCTCTGGCAGCTCCAGGAGGGAGAATCTATGGAAATCATGATCACCCTCTCACTTCCACTCTGTAACAGATCTTGGGGTTTCTCAGGACCTGTGTGATTCCTGTCCAATGGGTCAGGCATATAAGGGGCCCTGGGACCTGAGCCTGGCAAGGTCATTATCAAGGCCTTGTGAATGTGCAAAAGTATTAAGGGTACAGTCGGGCTCACACCTGCTACAGGCACATCACAAAGGCTCTTTCCCAGTCCCATTTGCCATCCCACATGTTCGAGGCAGGCACCAGGCACTGCCAGAGCTTCAGCCCAGATGTGTGCCAGCCCTTGCTAGGGTGGAGCCCAGGGGGCTTCTCAGATGCTAAGCATAGCACACTTGCAACGACAGTGCTCAGAAAATCCAGAAGCAGGGGTCAGAGCTGATGCTCACCGGGCCCCTCTAGCACCAGACCTGGGCTCTTGTTGTCATTGTATTTACACCTTTGAGAGTAGCCCCCCCCCCTTTATGGGTGGAGAAGGAGCCCCAGTGAGGGATGAAGCAGTATTTTCAAGATCCCTGAGTCAGTAAGTCGAGAAGCTAAGGCTGCATCCTTGGTCTTATCTGAAACTTGTGACAGTGCTCAGCCTAGGCCTATCATTCCTTCATGACTCAGATCCAAGGAGAATGACTTTTCTGTAGAAAGCACTTGCCAGCAGGATATGAAGAGAGATCGTAGCCCCTTGTTCACTTTGTTCCTAGCGATGCAATCGCTCAAGGGGAATCAAACTCCAAGTGATAAATATTCTGACTCGTTATGCCAGCATGGCTTCTTAACAAGGAAAATGTGCCTTTAGTATATGTCCTTCAAGTTAAGCCTTCCGATGAATGTAATGGATGTGTTAAAAACTGTAGCCATGGAGCTTGTAATCACATGGAGGAGCACACATTTCATGACGGGTGTGTTCTAGGGACTAGTTACTGGGATCAGGCCTCACCAGCCAGAGTCAGGTTCACCTCTCTATGAAAGCCATGATGTGCTATCTGTACTATACTCTTTATAATTAAAAGCAATGTGTACCTCTCTACAAATAACCCATTTTTCGCTCTCCCTGAAAATCTGATAAGGGGGATCAGACACTATAAAAGACAATGGCTTCCCGTCATCTTGGGTGCTATAACAAAACACGATAGACTTGTAGCTTATGAATGATGGGAATTTATTTTCCACAGTGCGGGTGTCTAGAAAATCCAAGGCGAGGTGCAGAAAAATGAACTTATGGGGCCCTGCTTAATGATGTATAGATGGCAAATTCTTACCATGTCCCTACCTGGAAGAAGGGATAAGGAGTTTACTGGGACATTTTTTACAAATGCCCTTATTCTTAAGGGCACCACCATCTGGGAGGACATATACAGCCTATGGCACATGTGCGGTTCCTTTTGGTCTGATAACTACTTTTAATCTGTCATGCCCTGAAGCCCCGGTCATGCACACCTGAGGCTCAGACCAAGTGGTAGGTCATTGGATAGATGCCCCTGGAGTTGTTTAAGAACATCATCCTGGCCACCAAGCCCAAAACAGGTTTCACGTTTCACAGGCTATGTATTGAATACACTGTTGGTTCTTAACTTGGTTCCTAACTTCTATTTTATCTAGAACCAATTGCTGGGTCCTCCTTGCACTATGTGCATCTCCGATGTTTTAGCCACACTGAAACATTCCTGGGTGTGTCTTAAGGCTCAGTCACACTGGACTGGCTGTGCCTTCTCAAGGCCCTCAAGAGGCATGATCACATGCTTCCTCCTTCTGCCAGAGGGGCTCATGATGGGGACAGATAAGGAGATGGTTTTCTGCTAATGGCTCTGAACTTGAACTGAGGAATAACTGCATGTGGTCAGCTACATGTCCCCTTCACATTTGTTCATCCCCAACCCACAGGCAGGGCTGCCCTGGTTTGTAAGTGCGAGGTGTCTAACCGCACATCCCCCTTGAGCCTGCATTCACCCAGCCCACCCAATGAGCTGGACACAGAGGGGGTTAAGGTCATGTAGGACAAGATACAAAGAGGCCCCCCAGGTGGGGAGGTGATCCCTGAGCGAACCACTTACAAGTTGCCGAGGCACTGCAAAGGAGACCGTGTCACCTGCTGTGCCCCCGTCTGTCTGGAACCACTCACCGCTCTGCTGTCTGTGCACCCCAGCAGATGTTACGCTATGAGGGTGTTGAGGCAGGCACATGAGAAGGTCTCTCTAAGGGAGTGTTCTAGGCAAGCCTAGTCCAGGGAAACCAAGTCAGTTGCAAAAAAGAAGCACTGCTTTACGAAGATACCTTTCCAAGTTCTTGAGTATGGGTGCATGAGGTGCCAAGTGGCCTTCAAGGCAGCGAGTTTCTCTAAGGCCATCAGCAAGGCGTTGATGCTCCCAGCAGGGGTTCCAAGCACAAGGAACAATTCCCTCTGCCACTATTTTCCACATGTATGTGCCCCCCCCCCCGTGCAAGACACTCCCTCA
This sequence comes from Myocastor coypus, assembly GCA_004027025.1. Taxonomy (NCBI): domain Eukaryota; kingdom Metazoa; phylum Chordata; class Mammalia; order Rodentia; family Myocastoridae; genus Myocastor; species Myocastor coypus. Next base: position 50,244 of record PVJA010001682.1, on the reverse strand, counting down.
CTCAACAAAAGCACATTGTGTCCACTTTATGACCATGTTGATGTTCAGCCCTGTGCATGACAAGATCAGCTCCAGTTACTTAAAAACACTGTTAAATTCCGAACCATATCCTGGCACTACAGTTTCAGTCACTTTTTAAAGTTTGGGCAGCAAAACAAACAAACAACAACAACAAAAAAAAAAACACACAAAAACTATGAGTAATTTTATAAAGGACTCTGATGGACAGCAAAGAATGACATCACCCTAACTGAAGTGGAGTGATAAGGATCTTTTTCTTTTCTCTTTGTCTCTTTGTGTAGGACAGTCAGCCCTGAACTCAAGTCATATGCCCTGGGAGTTCTTTTTCTCCTCCTTCGTTTATTGGGTAAGTATTGTCTCTGTATTCCCTCTGTAATGAATTGAGCTTATTATCAGGTAAGTAAAGGGCAAAGAAATTGCCCGGTTTCCAGGATCTTTTTTCTATGAGATTTATTTGTAAACAAGAAAACCTTTAAGATTGAAAGTTCTGCTCCCAGTTTGACACTAAACTCATGCACTCCTGGGCTGTGACGGTTAGTTGCCACATATCAGAACTCTTCTCTTCCTGCCTCCCTGAATTTACATGAGCGTGAAGAAGCAGAGCAAGGGCTAGCCTGATAACTTAGCGGACTAAAGCACCCGCTTCAGCAGAGCACAGCCAGGATTCGATCCGCAGCTAACCATGCTGGCCCTGCGCCTTGGGGCACACTGAGACAGCAATTGAAACTGGGTATGGTGGTGCATGCCTGTACTCCAAGTGCTTGGGAGGCTGAAAACAGGAGGATAACTACAAATCTGATTTATATAGTAAGACCCTGAATACCTTGTACACCCTGCATCTAATAATAATAATAATAGCAAAGGTACCAAGAGGAAAAAATGGTGGTGCAGCTTGGCACCTTTATGTATGTATGTATGTATGTATGTATGTATGTATGTATGTTATGGCCAGCTCAGCCTGCCCTGGGCTGGGGCTGGTACAGCATGTGGTGCCAGGGATCGAACCAAGGTCCCTGTGGTTGCCTAAGCTTGCTTAAGCAGGCGCTTCAGACCACTGAGCTGTCTCACCAGCCCTTGGCACCTTTACTAAGCAACCCAGCTCAACTTGGTACAGGCTTCCTTTATGGGGCTGCCAGCTGGCATGGAGAAGCATTCTCACAACCTCACGAATGCAAACTGCATCATTTACAATTTTTCAAACTGATTACATTTATCTTAGGGGTCCTGGCATGTTGAATATACCCTTCATAACATCAAGCCCATATTCCAAGGCTTAGTATTGATAGGAGGAATTCAGTCTGTGCCTCATACACACACACAGTTTTGGCAGTACTGAGGCTTGAGCTCAGGGCTTTTGCACTGAGCTAAAACCTCAGCCCTCTTTTATTTTGAAATAGAGCCTTACTCAACCAGCCTGGAATTGAACTTACAATCCTCCTGCCTCAGTCTCCTAAATGCTAGCATTATAGGCATGCACTCAGCTCTCCCCACATATTTTCAAATGAGTAAATGGGCAGGAATAGCCCATGATTCAACCAGGGTCCTGGGCATCGGCTGGGGCTAAGTTGGAATGGCCAGCCACAAGATCTGGCTCGCAGGGCTCCCTCCTTTCTCTCATTACACCATGCTGTCATTTCATACCATCATTGTCAAGGCTAAGGTCAAGAAATGTCCGTTCTTCAACTGCATCCCAATTGTTAACATATGTTAATTGTGCAAATAGAAATTGAACATAGAAAGGGAAAATGGCCATGTCCTACATTTCCAGAATGAATAAACATCCTCATTCCAAGTAGACAGTTGATACAGGAGAATGAAACTCCCAACCTGAAAGATACCTGGGATGGGTCCATGTTCTCTAAAACCAAAGACTGAATTTTAGAAACAATGGAGGTTAAGAGCAGTATATATATATATAGTTACTGGGAGAAAGACAGCCTCTGTCCAAGAGAGGGACAGTAGGGGACCTGAGGTTGTCTAGGAATCTGCCTTTTCTAGAGATTTTTATAGAGCAAAAGCAGGAGGTAAGGTGGATCCAAGGTGGGAAACCTGAGAACTCATGAGATTTTCGCATGAGATGGGGCAAAAATATGGTCAACTAATAAGATTTCAAGAATACTTGCTCAGGAAAATTGAATATAGGGCATGGATACAGGACAGGAGCTTCTTCTGTAGGGCATTGAGTTAGCGATTCCTTTCAGCTTTCTCAAGGTGACAGAAGCATATTTAGAATGGTGGTCCCTGATGTACATGCTTAGGGAGGTACACGTTTGTTTTATGTTTCCTCTTGAGAGCTGGCCCACAGCTGGAATGGCAGTTTCTCCCACAGTTGCAAGGCAAGGTACCTTGTTTCCCATACCGGCTCCTTCTGAGGACTCAGCCCTGTGCAACTGCCTATAGTATAATATTTCTATCTAACTCAGCTGGCTGCCACACAATCATGAATGATTACAAACCTAATTATAAAAATGTGTATGAAAATATTGTAACAAAGGAAACTTAGCAACATCCCAAGTTGCCAATGGTAGGGAATTAGTTAAATCCATTTTGTCTATAATCCTGGTGAGATTCATGTTCCCCTTTAAAAACCTTTGGAAAAATTATTTATAGACTCCGAAACAGCACATGTCTGGTGGAGGGGGCAAAGGAAGTGTAGGATCTCTACAGAGATGTTTAAGGCATGTGTAAATATGAGAAAATATATTTTCTAATTTCTTTAAATTTTTGAATGTCTTTAATAAGGTTAATTCCTTATGAAATTGACATATGGGAGCACAGAAAACTCACTCTTAAACGCATTAATGTGATACAGTCCTCCCTGGGGGATGGTGACATGTGGCATAATGCCCCTCATGACCTCCCTTGGTGTCTGTAGCAATGACCCATGGCTGTGTCACTTCTGCCATGGCTGTGGCAAAGCCTCAAGTCCTCCACCATTACTGATCTGTATGTGTCAGTACCCACATGGAAACTGAAATGGCATCTCGGGCTTATTTATTTCCTCTGTGAAAAACAGAAGTGCTGTAGATAGATGGCCTGATAAAAAGCAGGGGCAGAACTCTGTCGTATGAAGATATTTGGGCTTTTCTGGGAAGCTCTGGTAGCTTGCAGAGCTCTGCTGGTACTCTCCCGGGTTTTCTGTCCTCACTAGGGGTAGAGTATGCAGGCATCATTGGGCTCAGTCTCAGTGACTGGATGGCTAGATAGATGAGATCAGCTGGTTAGGAAACCTTCCATGTACAGTCATTCAACGAGCAACACCTATTGAGCAGCTACTATAGTCTGAGTCACCTAGTATATTCTAGTCGGCCTTGCTTTAGAGAATCCTTCCAAGAGCTATCAGGAAAAACAGGAGCCTAGTTCCCCAGTCTGTGGAGGTGTGGAGAGCCTAGCACCTCTAAAATACCATAGGTGTTAAGGACTCAACACATCATTTAAAAAAAAAAAAAGGTTATTCTTCAAAACAGTTTTGATAGGCTACACTTATCATTTTGTGCCATTTCTGAAAGTTAATGAAAATTACAGGACAATGGGAGACAAAGTTGGATGTGATGAGATTTGTATTCTGTCATACAATTAGGATCATCAGGTGGTACTTTAAAGCAATCTATTTGTGCGTCTGACCCAGGTGTAATCAACCAGGCATTATCTAGGGAAGGGTTTTACATTTTCTGCAACTGTAACCCAAAGCAAGAGATAGCCCTGAACTCTGACTAAGTACGCACATGCTTGTGCACAGGTACAGCTGGAAGAAAAATCACGTGGAAAATACCTTTGCTAGGCATGGCACATTCTGGGATTTGCTCTGATAGGGTACACTGGAAAAAAACTGAGTCCTGACCCAGCATATTGATCTTACTGCCCACTACGGGGTCACCAATCAGTTTGAAAACCTTGCTTTTAGAAGGATATGACAAAGTTTCAGCTTTTAATTAAAAGCAGCTTAACTAAAAGAGTCTTGGCTTTTGGCCCAACAGCAGTTCTTGCAGAACCTTGGAAGATTAACCACCATCAGTGTTAATGAAAGGCCAAAGAATAAATCAGATTCCATGATGCTGCCAGCCTTTGTGCTGGCCCCATGTGGGTGATGGGGATACAGTGGGGCCATTGCAATGGAGGGGGACAAGATCTGTGATGCAGTCAGCACCAGTACCTCAGGAACACGTGGGAGGGCTGCCTAACGGCCTTGATATGCAGGCAGTGAGTGTGGCAACATCTGGTGATGTCTATCCTGAGATCTAGAGAATTCCCAAGAGTGTCACAGTTGATCAGAAGAAGGGAAGACAGCACATTGTCTAGGGATAATGACAAGGATAGATTTGTGGGGCTGACCAAAAGCCAAAACAGACACCCATGGGGGCAGGGTGGCACTAGACGGGCTGTAGAAGGTGGTACATCAGGAGCTTAAGGAGAAAGGGTTTCCATCCTACTGAGTTTGATCTTTACCTTGAGGGCAAATGGAAGCTGTTGCTGAGTTTGCCAAGAGAACGAGAAGACCCATTGACTGTGCTAGAAGGGGCCTCTCTGTGCAGTGCAGAATGGGACGGAACGGGATGATCAGCTGCCGGGCTGATAGACTGCGGTGGGAGACTTGTGCTGAGATGGGGCTGCTCAGATGGGAGAGGGAGCTGGAGTTGAAGAACACAGATAAGTAAGACCCTCTTCTCTGAGGTTTACTTTCTGAATGGAAATACAGTCTGCCCTTTGTAGCTGCAAGTTCCACATCCCCAGATTCACATTTTTTTAAAAAAGAAATATTTGTTGGGAGGGCCAGATAGTGAGATAGCTCAGGGGCCTGAGTTCAATCACTAATACTACATGCCATGCCAGGCCCACTTCCAGGCGCACTGAACCTGCCACTGCCACCAAAACCAGGTCTGGAGGCACACACTTGTTACTCATATAGCAATATAACATATAGTAGTATATAATATAGTATAGCAACTACTTTTGTAGCACTTACACTGTACTAGATATTGCAGGTAATCCAGAGATTGAATGTGCACGGGAGGAAGATAGAGACTTTGTACAAATACTGTACCATTTTTATAAGGCACTCGAGTGGCCTCGCACTCTTGTGTTGCCACAAGTCCTGGAAGCAATCCCCTTGAATACCCAAGAGCAGCTATGTAAACACCCAGGGTATATGAGGTAGAGCATCCCTATTCCTGGATCTTGGGCTTGGGTCATCATGCAGGTAATAACTACTGAGACAGGAGAGGAGTGGGCTAAGAATGGCATAGACCAGTGCTGCTCAGTAGAACCTTCTCTGATGGAATGTTCTACAGCCCTACAAGTGTGTCCTGTGAGCACTTGAAGCACCGCTCATGTGAACTGAATTTATTTAATTTGTACTGGCTTCAAATAACATCACTCAGCCTGTGCTGTTGTGCTGGACACACAGGAAGTGGGAGTAAGGAGCAGGCTTTAATGCAACATCCAGATGGGGTGGGGCAAGCAAATGCGAGCAGAAAGAGCAGGACCTAGATGTGAAGGCAACAGTGGCCACCCTTGTTGCTCGAGAGGCTGCAGGAAGGGGCCCTGGAGAAAAGGCAGGGCTTACAGCAGCATTACAGGGTGGGCTGCGAGCTTCCTCTGCAGCCCTGGAGAAGTGGGCACATGGAGGGAGCACCCCTGCTAGGAGAGCAGGGCATAGAAACTGAGGGTGGCTTTCCTGGTGAGGCTGTGATGACAGCCTAGTGCCTGAGTGGATGGGGACCAGGCAGATAGGAAGAAGCAGAGAGGTCAAAGTGCCAAAGGCAGTAGAAGAGGTAGTGGTAGCCAGTGCTCTGATGTTTGGCTTTGAGACTGCAGAGCTCTTTGGAGAGATGACAGATTCCCCAGGTGTGGCATTGCACGGCTATGACAAGGTCGGGTCATCCAGGACAGTGCCTGAGCTTCAGGAGTGAATGAGGTCACTGAACAGGAGGGCGCTCAATGACTTCAGAGAGAACAGTCTACCCACAGCAGAATTCCTGGAGGAAGCAAGTCCCTCCTCTTCCATTCTACTGCAAATGTCCTTATGTTTTTCTGTCTGGGTTGTGGGCCAACCACTCCCTCCTAGGTCTCATCAGGAATCTTGTTCCTACAGCCAGGTGTGGTGCTACCAACCTGTAATTGCAGTTACTGTGGCGACGGGAGAGCCCAAGTTCAAAGCCACCCTGGCAATTTTGCAAGATTCTGGCTCAGGTTGTAAACTTAGTCAAAGAGCACTTATTTGCATGTGTGAGATGCTGGGTTTGGTCCCCAGCACTACAGAACAAAATCTGGGAAAGAAGGAGACACACCTTGCTCTTGAGGTATATACTACGTGCAAACAGATATCACATCAATCAAGTTAATGAAAAACAAACATTCTCCCGAGATCCTTCCATCCATCAGACACTACCTGGGTGCTGCAAAGGATATGAAACAACTAGCAGCCTGAGTTCTGCCTCCAGGGCTTCCTGTCAGAAAATAAAGCAGGTTGGGGAAGAACACAGTATAATGTTAGAGGACCTTGAATTTCAAAGGAAAAAGTAGTTGTTGAGTAATTGTCACTGAGGAGCAAATGAGGGCTTGTAGATGGAAGGCTGGATAGATGTTCACACTTTTGATTTAGGGATCTCAGCCTATTGTGAGGTGGTTCAGCAGGATGCAGGGCTAGTGAAAGCACTGAAGCCTGAAGATACAGAGCTGAGTGGGCCAAGGCTGGGGTCTGAAAAGCAAAGAGCCCAGTGCACCATGGAGCTGATGCCAATGGATCACTGTCCCTCTCCCTGGCTGACAGATGGAAGCAACAGTAGCCACTGTGGCTCAGGTGATACACAGTTTGATGTCTGAGCCCTGTGCCTGGGACTCCAGGAAAACTTTAATAGATAAGCTAACGATGTAATTGATAATGTAGGTAGGGAGAGGCTGGGCTCCCATGAGTCCCCATGCGCCCATTCCTGCTTAGCTTCCATAGAACCTGCAAGACAAAAAGCACTGGGCACTCACGCTCAAAGTGCATCTCTACATGCAGGTATCCTCCACGGGCAGCCGGTCTGAAGGTTTCACCTTGGTTTGTGAATTGCTCTAAGAAAGCACACTTTAGAAATTCCTAACAGGGCTCATCAAACTCCTGCTGAGCTCCCACTGTGAGCACAGTCCTGAACAGAAAGAAGCTCATAGACAAGTAGGGAAATGAACACAGTCACTGATGCTCTGGAAGAGGGAAGCAGAGTGCCAGGAGGGAAGCAGAGTGCCAGGAGCCTGGCAATGCAGGGGATCAGGAGACAGTGTTTGCAGAGAGAAACACTTCCGTTCACCTACACTTCTTTTTTTTTTTTTTTTTTTTTGGTGTGTGTCTTTTTGAGACAGGGTCTGGCTATGCAGTTGAGGGCTGGTCCTGAGCTCACTTTTGTAGCCCAGGCTGGTCTCGAACTCGCACCAATCCTCCTGCCTCAGCCTCCTGAGTGCTGGGATTACAAGCATGAGCCACCACGCCCAGCTCACCTACACTTCTTGAGACAGCAAGCACCTCTCAGGCACCAGTCTCTCATGGTGACTCCTGATGTACCTGCGTCACCCAAGATTTGCCCCCGCTACCTGTACTGAAATAACAGCAATTGTTGACCGCAGACCTCTCTGCATACACGCACATAGGGCAATAAGCCCAGTTCTGCCATCACTGTCTAGGTCAGCGATGGTGAACTTTTAAGAACTTTTGACGATAGCAAGTAGCTGACAGCTACACAACAGACTGCAGGTACGCCATCACTATGTAGGGTGATCCTTGGCAAACGACTGAAGTTCTGGGGCCTCTGCAACTTTAACAAGGGCCCCAGCATTGACATGAGAACAGAGCAGCTGCTTCCTACTTCTCCAATTTAAGACACTTGAATGGCAGGTGTCCCTGGAAGATGCTTACTGACATCAACAGGCTAGGGTTCCCTGGCACTGCCAAAGCAGAGAAACTCATTAATCTTTTCATGAGAGTTCACCTTGTGGCATCCTGCTCTAGCTAGCGCTAGACAGAGCAGGCATTCCACTGAGCTGAATAGGGATTCCATGGTGAATTCAGGTCTTGGCAGGTAAGCTATAGAGCAGTGGTCATCTTTCTAAATGTAAATGCACAGACATTTCAGTTTCCATTTTGGCTCTTAAAGGAATGTGGACTTACTCTTCTTTCAAAAGCCGTTCAGCTAAACTTTTAAGTTTAGGTCAGAGAATATAAATAGGCCCTGCCTTTTCAACCATGGGAACAAATTAAATACTAGAGATACAGGGCCCTGAGGTCTTTAATAGATTTCAGGAAAACAAAGACAATTTCTTTAAACAGTGCTACAGTTTTTTCAGTGAAATGTGTATATTTGCAATGGGAGCCAGCGTATAATAGGAAGTGTGATTTAATCCTTTTGATATTCTCTGTGATAGCAGGGAGAGCCCATGCATTGAGTCTGCACAAATCCTTCCAACATACGGTGGGCTCCCAGCATCCTCCTAATTGGGCCTTACTCATTTCTGTTCTGTCCACAAAATTGCTGCCCAGGACACACACACAAGGAAGGAAATGAAGGGAGAGAGCTCACTTTACAAATGCCAGGGAGGAGAGCATTCTTCCACAACAAAATTTCTAAGGAAATGCTATAGCATCATCACTTCCCTGCCTGGGTAACCAAGAGCATGACAGAGGGAAGAGAAAGCAAGAAGAGACACTAATGTATGTCTTACCCACTTGGCCTTGCTTCTAGAAGCCCCCGGTATCCTTCAAAGTGGACTCACTCTTAAGGCATGGAAGATTGCTGCCAGTTGGGGTTCAGCACTGTATCTTAGCTTGCACAGTTTCCAGCCCACCTAGGTTGCACTTGTAGAGGTAAAGATTTAAAAGAGGACAGATTTTTCAGTGGAGCAAAGGGTTTAGGTCAAAGGATGGAGAGCTGGAAGAGAAGCAGATTGGTAGAGAGCTCTCCACAAGTGGTATCACAGTTAATTTTTACAGAAATACTGCAAGAAAGTATAACCATGACCGTTTTATAAGCAATGAGACTGAAATGCAGTGATGTATTACTACTCAGAGTCTAGAGCTTCCCAGAGGCAGGGTTGGAATCAGAATCTTGCATCAGTTGGCTTTGGTTCTAAAATTCCTGTTTCCTGCACCACCAGCCAACCTCTAGCTATAAGCTCCCTCACTGCCAAAGGGACTGCCAAAGGGGTGATGGTGACAGGACAACTGACAACTCCTGTCTCTTCCTGCTGACAAGTATTTGGCAATATTGCCAGAGGCTTTCTGCCAGATATCCAGAGAGTTTGTTTACAAAATAAGTCTGCTAGCCTTCTCAGTGCATTAAGTGACTTGAAGAAGGGCTCCTGCTTCCCAGAGATCAGGACTCCTCTGTGTTCTGCTCCCCCATCATCCTTCAAAACCAGACTCCTACACGTTTAGCAGAAAGGTAAATAAATTGTTCTCTGCAGCCCTGGAAATCCCTGATAAGAGCTCTAAAATTTTCTCCAGTCCACAAACTTTGAATTAGAATAAAGTGGAATTATGAGGTCTGGGTTTTGATCTACGAAGCCTGGAATAAATAATATCCCATTGCTCAGTCTCTTTATATGTAAAATAAAAAAGGCAAAACATCTGTGGGGAGCATTCATAGAGGATAAAGAACACATGGTACAGTGCAGGGGTGGCGCTAGCTAATCACCTAATTATTACATGATTGTAGCATAGAAGCCTCCCATTGCAGACTCTTCTGGGGGAACTAGCTTCTTGCAGGGAGTGGTTGGATTTTTATTTAGTCCAACTGAGTGATAAATGTACATTCATTAGTGGCTGAGTGTGAAAATTACTCAGGTGCTTGAGAATCCCTTCCGAATCTAATCGGGTGAGTTCCAGAAGAGCAGGAGCTTCTAATGAGAAGCATCCAGTCGGACCCTCATCCTTAGCATTCTCAGCACACTTGGAAGTTAGGGCCTGATAGCTGGAGCTATCCTTAAGGAAAGAACTATAAGTCAATAAGAAGGAGAAGATGAATGCAGCAGAAAAGAAGGCCAATACTTTATTCGAAATATAAAAGGATAATCCTTAGGTCCAATTTCTTTCCATTTTACTCTATCTATTATACCTCCCAGGTGTTATTCTTTCAGGTTTTTACACTAGGGAGACAACATGATATTTACACATGTGGGTCTCATTTATTTCACTTATGAGCATAGCCTCCAGTTGCATCTACTTACCTCTGAAGGTTTCGAGTTTGTCTTTCTCTAGCTCAGTAATAGTCCATTGTATAAAAATACCACATCATTTCCATCTGTTCCCCAAGTGATGGGCATTTTGGTTGCTTCCAAGATGTGGCTATAAGCGACGGTGCTGCTATACATCTGGGTGTGCATATATCACTATGGTATCATGTTTTCAGTTCTTTGGGGAAAATACTCGAAAGGGGAATAGCTTTTACTTTTCAAAATAAATAAAATTAAATCAAAAAACAAGAATTATAAAAGGAATCTCATAAGATTAAACTTCAGATTCTCAGCTTAGAGCTTATTCTAAAATGTCACTCTAAATCCCCTGGATAAGGGGAATAAGTTAGCAAAAGACATGGCTGCATAGAAGGGTGAGGTCCCTGCCGAACACTTACAGACCTACTGTGGGTGCTTTTTAATTAACCTTGACTAAGCAGGGAGTATCAGTTGGATAAACTGAGGCACTGGATGATTAAGGGACCTATCCCAGAGGTGCCTTGAGTTAAAAGTTCTTTCACCTTTGCGGCAAATTTCCTTCCAAAATAGTAAGCTCAGCATGAAAAATGTTGCTGGCGCATTTAGCATTATAATTTCTAACTTAAGGCACATGATGCCTTTTCTGGCTCTTTCCAGGGCCTCGCTTTCTGGAAGTGGAGCTAGGCAATGGGCAGGGCACACGTGGCATCTTTAGCCAACAGAGGTTTGCTCTAGCAGCAAGTGAGTAGTATAAAAATCCTCACTTGAGTACAGGTGCCTAAGGGAGTACATTTTTGCCTCTTAGAAGGATATTTTGCCTCCAACAGACATCAATAAACAGCTGCTTCATATTCCAAAATCCCCCTTGAGGTGCTTAAAACGCGACAAACCTGCACATACCTAGTAATCCATGCATGGTGGGGTACAGGGCACCCAACTCTCAGTCCTTTTCCATGGCAGAGATTTCACCAAGGTGTCTTCTGCAGTCCTCCCAGCTCCACAGGGACCAGGGTTGGGTCATAGTGACACAGAGGAGATGATACGCAACTCCCAATCTGTCAGGTGTCAGATATGCCCAGTGTGTGTTCTTCAAAATTAAAAAATGAATTCTAAGGAATAACAGAAATTAAGAGAAGAATTTATTGAGAGATAGAAGGTGTGTTCCTGAGAGACAAGAGGGGACCTGAACGTGGGTTGCCAGGGAGCCCTCTTCTCAGCGGAAAAGAATACAAAATAGTGATAGAAAAAAAAAAAAAAAAACGTTGGAAGTGAGATGAAATTCAACTCAACAAAGTCATAGGAATATTACAATGGTTTCTATATTACATGGTGCTACTCAGTGGAAATTTTACAGAGCAAAATCATGAGGTGGGTGCGAGGTGGTAGAGCATGAGTCAAAACTATGATCAATAAGATTAGAGTTCAGATGTGTAGGTAACATTGATCCAGTGGAGAAGCAGACCAGGTAGCAAGTGTACGTGAAAAGAACAAAGGCCTTCTTTAGGAAGGGATGGGTGGTGGTGGTGGTGGTCACCCACCAGGGTGACTGACCTTTATTGAAATTTTACTGGACCAGGTAATGTCAATTATTCCCTGGGAGAAGTATGGAGGCCTGGCCACCAATGGATGCAGCTCCAGGCACAGCTGTACCATGTTCTCATCCTCTGCATTGACTCCCAGGAGGGCCTAGACCTGCCTGTATGCCTGTCTATATCTCTGCCTGCCTTAGCTGGCTGTAACACTAGGACAAAGGGAACCCAGAGGAAGAGGAGGGAAACGTATTAGTGAACTAATCCCAACAAAATAAAGCTCGGTAAAATAGAAAGGGGAATGGATTTGCCTCCTCACACGTATGTCCAGGATGAGCCAGGTTAGTCTCCTATATCCACAGGATTTATCCAGGATGTACACTGGCCCCACTTCCTCCGTTCTTTACCTAGATGGAATGTAGTTTGGCTTCTGTTACGTGCCTGCCATAGAAGTCCTTCCACTATGCTCTTCTTCCACACAATGAAGAAAGGCATTGGCTGGGGGGAGGGGAGAAGGCCTCCAACTCTCAGGCAGCCTCAGCAGCCCAGGGATTATGGAACCAGAGTTTCCATTCTGCAAGCCTGAGTCAGAAAGAGGGAGCAGCTTGTATGGGATTTTGAGCTTAGAGTTTATTTATGAGATTGAGCCGCCTGGGAAGTTAAACATGGCTTACAACCAAAAGTCATCTTGGGGGTTTCTCTTGGTGGTATCAAGAGATGGAGCCAAAGTGTTTAAAGGAGCAGCGCCCATCGTTGGCCCCATAAAGTAGGCAAGGCCCTGGGGCTACCTCTAGCCCCTCTCTTCCACTCCCCCACCCCACCCAGGCTCCAGAATGTCTGTAACACGATGTTCTTCTGACCACGAGGGACAGACTTTAGGGGTCTGTGACCCCGCCAAATGTGCATTGACTTTGATTTTATACGTAAATGCATTCTTTTTTTTTTTTTTTTTTTTTTTGGTCTGTGCTAGATGTCTACAGATCAACAAATTCTCAGTGGCACCTACTAAAACAAGGCTTATGCTAAATCAGACAATGAGGAGCAGGCCCTGGACACAGGCTCTCGGAGCAGTCCTTACCTGGCTGCCACTACCCCATCTCACTTGAGAGGTCTCACACTGAAGGTGATGGACAACACAGTCTGGTCTCTAGGGAGAAACAGTATTTTTCTGGATTAATTTGTAATCATGACTCATCCCCCCACCCCCCCCACCCCGCAGTACAGATGAACATCTCCCCCCAGCCCTAGCCAGCCAGAGCCACTCAGGAGTGTTTTATAGGTCACTGAGTTGTGTTTCAAGTGCTTGGGTTTCATTGGCCTGGGATGATTCCAAAGTGCAGCGGGACTGGCAACCCTCAGAGACACACGCAGAGTACAGCAGCAAACACAGGGGAACTGAACCAGTGATGGGGAAAGCTCTCATCTCCCATCACTGGTGACCACGCAGAGGTGTCTGAAAGGGTCCGTGGGGAACGATTTAAAGCCAGTGCCCAGCGTAGGATGAGAACTGTTCTCACCAGTGTAATTTCCGGGAAAGGGAAAGTTGCATATGTGTGCCCACTTGTGTCTCCTTTGAAACTGTTAGTATGTCCATGTACACACAGTATAATATCCCTTCTGTCCCTCCACCCAGAAGCACACCTGACCCTGGGAGCCCAGGCCAGAGAGCGAGGCTCCTTCTCAGACTCTGCATTTGCTGACAGCAGCTAACAATCAGTGTTTACCGTATACCACTCTCAACACCTTCCATGCATTAATTTAGTCTTCGTGGCACTCTCATAAAAACTATTTATATTCTCACTTTGCATAAGGAGAACAAGGCACAGAGGGCCTACAGTTTCTCCAGGCAGTAAGGGACAGAGCTGGGATCTGAACTCACACCATTGGGCCCTCCAACGTGCTTTGCCACTAAAGAGCCCCAGAGCCACCAAGCCCAATGTGCCTTCCCAGTGGGCCTGTAAAGAGAGAAGCTTCACACAGCCAGGAGCAGGGCAGCCAGTCTCCACAAGGAACCAGTGTCCCGAGCCCTAACCCTGCCTTTCCTCTCACAGGCTTCATCCCCCCACCGCTCATCTTTGGGGCTGGCATCGACTCCACCTGCCTCTTCTGGAGCACATTCTGTGGCGAGCAGGGCGCCTGTGCCCTCTACGACAACGTGGTCTACAGGTACCTGTACGTGAGCATCGCCATCGCGCTCAAGTCCTTCGCCTTCATCCTCTACACCACCACGTGGCAGTGCCTGCGGAAGAACTATAAACGCTACATCAAAAACCACGAGGGCGGGCTGAGCACCAGTGAGTTCTTTGCTTCTACTTTGACCCTAGACAATCTGGGGAGGGACCCTGTGCCCGCACACCAGACATATAGGACAAAGTTTATCTACAACCTGGAAGACCATGAGTGGTGTGAAAACATGGAGTCCGTTTTATAGTGACGCAAGGAGGGCTGAACTCTGTATTAGTAATCAGAAGGGCATTTTCTTAAAAAAAGAAAAGAAAAAAATTTTTCACAAAATCAACACACACACACACACACACAAACTTGTGTCCTTTGGGTCAGAATCAGAACCAAACATGATTCAGAATCAGAATGGCATGGTCCTGGAAGGCACTCGGACTGCAGGGGCTCCGCACTGGCTTTGAAGGCACCTCCTGGTCTTTGGGATGCTGACAGCTACGAGCAACAGGCACTGCCAGATTCAGGGCACAGCGATGGCCAGCTTGGAGGATGGACACTTCTGGACACACACACACACACACACACACACACACACACACGAACACACACACACATCCCAGAAACACTGGCAGAAACAAAAGTCTAATAAAATCACACACGGTCAAATTGAAAACATTCAGCACTAGCAACACTGCCCATGCCACCCTCTCCTTCCACGTGTGGGTAGGTGGCATGTGGGTTGAGAGGCGGATGCCCTGCTCTTCCGCCTTTCACGATATGGGTCACTGTGTAGACAACTCACCCAGTCTGCACATGGTTGGAGGCCTTAGCCCTCTCTCAACAATGCTAATGGGTGATCCTGGCTGGAGTCTAACTGATATCCTTCACCAGCGCCATTTCCATGCTCAAAGACTGGAGGCCCAAGGGGGAGACAGGTGGGGGACCAGCACCTTCCCCTGCCCTGGCAGCACCCTGCAGTGGCAAATGCCACGTCCCCTAGCCCCACAGAGCGACCTCAGGAAGTTGTGGGCCTCGGCTGGCTATGATTGACCTGCTCAGAGCCAGTAAGCCCCAAGTCCAAATCATTTGCTTACATTTGCCAAACATGTTGCCATTTTTTTTTTTCAAAATCCAATGCATATGAATTTCCCACTGTTGTATGTGTACTCCTCTAATTCCTATTTTTAACTACTACCAAAATCTGTGTTAACCCTTCAGTCACTCACATAGTTCTGTAGACCGGATTTATGAACCTGGTTGCTTTTACTTCTCTCACCTTTTTTTTTTTTTTTTTTCTTTTTTTTGTGGGACCAGGGTTCGAACTCATGACCTTGCACTTGCCCAGCAGGCACTTGTGCCTCAGAGCTATCTACCCAGCCCCTATCTCTCTCCCCTTTTTTAATGCACCAAAAATATAATGGGATCCAAAGGATGCAGTTAATCAGTTGTCATTTTTAATCATTTTATCCTCATTTGGATTTCTGCAATAACAATATAGAATGTGTTGCAAGAAGAAAAGAAATGCCACACAAAGAGAGTGTAGATGCAGCCTGCCTTTAAAAGAATCGCCGTTGAAACAACAGGGGATAATGTGATGAATTGCAAATTTGCCTTCTGGCTTTATTCCCCATGATTCAGTGATCACTGTCACGGGAAACCCTTTTATATTCATGCTTCACATTCCGAGAGGGAGAGGCGTTCTTTTCTGCCTGTGGAGGAGATGTGCATAGACACGTGTATGGGCACAGCGCTGCCGGGATGAGAGAGAGAGAGCGAGCGCACAGCTCCCTAGCACAAGCTGTTGAGCAGGCTGCGATAAGAAAGATGCTCACCAGCTCCAAGGAGCAACCACACCTCAGCGCTTGCAAATGTCAGTCATGGTTCTGGGGTCAACCTTTGACCAAGAAGGCTTTGCGTGTGTTTTGAAAGGGGCTGAATCTCAGAATGACCCTGTAATTATTGGAGACAAAAATCCTGTTCAAAATCAGCACACAAAACCTCTCTAGCCATTTCTATAAGGGGACAGAGAACGAGTATACACACACACACACACACACACACACACACACACACACACCAACACACCAACCACATGAAGGGCACCGCTAGCTTGCATTCACTTTGCCTTCCTTTGTTGATACCACAAGCCCGGTTGTGGGAGACACCACAAAGGACGGCTGCTTTGCTTGCCACCGCAGTTTGCCCAGAGAATAACCTAAGGATCAAGGAAGAAAAAGCAGGGAAGAATGGCGCTGTGCCAAATTTTTAACAAACACTGTGCATGAGAAGGTCTGAGTGACAGCCCGTAAGTACAGACGCATCAAGCGGGGATGGCTGGAGGGCGGGGCAAGGCCACCAGGAACAGGTGTGACGCTCCTCGGCAGAAACTCGTGCCCCACCCACCCCGCGCTCCTGAGTGCCTCAGCTAGTACAACAGAAGGACAGTTCATAAAATATGGATACTTTGTCACTCCTACGGCTTTGATCATTTTCTATACAGGTTTTGGTTGGGTTTTAGGTTTGAAAATGCACTGCCAGCGAGGTATTGCCTTCTCCCGTACTGCGGAGTACAACTCCAGACTCAGTACACAGACGCAGAGGCCCTGGGACCTAGTGTTTGTTTTGTGGCACTATTTGCTTTTATTAAAAAAGATTTTTTTATCACTTTGCATCTTGGATTTTTTTTTTTTTTTTTTTTTTGGTGCCTAAAATTTTCAGATGAATATGAAAAGATGCTAGGAAAACAATCTTAAGGGTTCCATTTTATCAACAGTTCAATATAAAGTTGAAGTCCTCTCTGGAAAAATGGTTTTCATGCATTATGTCACTTTATAAAATTTTAATTTCTCTCCCGTTACAGGTTAGGAAACTCAGTGTAGTTTTATTTACCGTGTGCTGCAAAGAACTATTATACCTCCATGTTTCCATCCAGCCCTTCGGTTGGCAATTTCATTTGAGTGATATTTGGGTGAAAAGATGTCCTGGTAAGATTTCCCTAAGAATCAGCAGAAAGCAAAGCTGTAAAGGACAAAATAAACCTAGAGAGTAAGAGCTGGAGCTCTCTCTTTCTCTTCCTGCAATTCCTCCACCATGTTGGTAGGCCCAACCGCAGGACACACAAAACCTGTTCCCTGTTATAACTCCTGCAAAGGGACCAAGAGAGTTTTCTGGGGTTTTTTGTTTTGTTTTGTTTTGTTTCGTTTTGTTTGGTTTCGTTTTGTTTTGTTTTTCTGACCAACATTACTTCCCCATATGCAGTAACGGCATTTTGTGACAGGATTTAAAAGAAGATTTTCTGTCCCCTTCAGCTGAGGCAATGCACAATATAAAGACCTGTAGCTCTTTCTTCCCCTTCTACCTTAGCTGAGGAGAACTGTGAAGGAGGCTGTAGGCCCCTGTGAACACCATCATGGTGGCAGCACGCTGGCTGCCTTCAAAGCTCATGAGGGAGCAAGATAATGCTCTCCTCGGTACTCTCCTCAGTGCTTAGCAGACAAAACAACAAAAAGAAGCCAGGAGTTGCTGAGGAATTGTCTGATAGTATTGCTAATGCCTTCTACTAGGAAAGATTGCTTCTCTCCATAAGTTACTTGTCTTCCTCCACTTGATGGTTTTTAAAGTTTGGTTAAGCAGACCCACCCATCCATTGGCCATTACTGGTTCTACCTTCTTGTTTCCAGTAATGGCCAAAAGCTCCCCAACTCCCAACACACACAGCAAGGTTTCCTGGCCCTAAAGTGACCCACACAAATGTCCCACATGGGGTGGGGAGAACCCACCAGGTTTCACTGCCCTTGAGGAATTGTCTTAGTAAAAAGGGCCTGCTGTTGTTGCCTGTGGATTGCTCCCCATACCTTCACAGGGAGGCCCTTCGCTGAGAAACCCATAATGCAGAAGTATCTGTGCAGACTCACAGGGACACCTCTGAGGAAGAGGTGCTAGCTGCCCGGGGCTCATCCTACAGCTTGCTACTGTAGCTTCAGGTCCCTGAAGGGGTGGTTTCCTCATGCAGCCAGGCCTATGTTTGCTTCTAAGTACTATATGTGAATCCTGGACATACCACTCCACAGTGTTAAGGGAAAAAAGTCAGCATATAGAAATTTCACATGCTCAGGACCAGAGGGATAAGGACAGGGGAAGCTGCTGCCTCTGCTTGCTCCATGCTATTGCTGGTGGTTTATTTAAGGTGAAGGGAAATCCAGGCAAGTCTTTCTTTAGTCCAACAGATGGATACCAGCCTTTTGCTGCTCTTACTTGATTTTGTTTCTGGTTTTGGCGAACCAGCTACCTGGCCCAAAGCCAGGGAAAGTTACAAAGAATGGTAGCATGGTCATGATGCAGGGCTCCTGCCACTGCCGTCTCCCTAGGGTCCCCTCTACAATGATCTATGTCCCTCCCTTTATTTACCCATTGAGTTGGGATCCAAGTCAGATATCCCGAAGGCACCAACTTTTCCAGGACAGGATGTTTGTGAAGCTAAACTGAGCTTAGGAAATTCATTTGGAAGCCAAGTGTAGCCTTTCCCACTTTTCTCCCTTCCCCACCCGCTGTTCCTAACACCCCACCTAGCCTAAGACAAACCAAACTCCCCCTCTCTGAGCAACTCCCCACTAAATGACTGTCAGTGCATCCCCTAGGATGACAGTTACTCAAGAACAGACAAAGAGTCTCCCTGGCAGCGTCTGAGGGCGATGAAGAAGGGGACACATTTTGTTTAGATGCCTCTTCTGGGGCCTGGGGCCAATAAGACAGAGGGACTGACCCTGCCCCCCCCCACTCTGTCAGAAATCTCAGCATCATTAGGTGCTCAGTCAGTGTGGTAGGGACAACATGGGCTACAAAACCCACAGTCAGAAATTGAGCAAAACAAAAATGGCCCCCATACCTCAGAAATATATGACTACTTCAGAGTCAGGGACAAGAAAGAACTCAGGCTTCTCAGACACCATCCCATGGCACCATGATTATTGTTTTTTACAAGGTTGATTTCATTTGATGGTGCACACCAGATGCTAGATGCATTCTTACCGGGTGTTCATTCATTCCTATACTTAAAGTGTGAGAGCTTCCATCAAAGTGGGAAAGCTCACAGTTCAATGATCTAGGTGCAAAGGCAGTGAGGACACAAAGAGCTCGGGTGTGCCTAGACTGAGGACTTCTTCATGCCGGTGACAAGAATGAGGAAGACGTTAGGGAGAGCAGTGTCTGGCAATAAAGCATGGTGGATCTCTGCTTTAGGAGGAAGGGTGGGAAAGACCCCTAAAGAGATGGCTAATTTCTGTAAGGAGCCAAGAAGGCATAGCCCAAGTCCACCCTAGAAAATGGATAAACAGATGAGTGGTCTCTGTTCCAATAAAGCTTACTTTAAAGCAGCAGCTAGAAAGAAGGATGTACTGATTTCCATTCTCAACTGAGGCCCGCAGCAGTGCAGCATGGGGCAGGGGCCAGGGGAAGCTATCAGCCCAACAGAGGCAGGGGAGAAGGGGCGATCTGGGCACCTGAAACTGTGCCACAGCACTGACTGAGTCAAGTGTCCAAAGGGTCCTGGAGGAGGTGTCCATCGAGCCTAACATTTGTGACCATAAGAATCTAAATCACATATGTTTTATTCATTTCTAAAAAGCAGGTAAGTACCTCTTCATTGTCCGAGTATGTCACTGAAGGGAACCTTCCTTCTCTCTGGTGTGCTGTGGACAATTTGAACTGTCCAACCTACAGTGCCTTCTAGCTCAGCAGCTCAACCAGCATAATCACTCTCATGTTTCTCAAGTGATGGAAGCAGGTACCTGAAGGATGTGTGGAAAACAAAGAGTTTTCCAAACACTGGAATAAAATTTCCAACTGTCCCCTCTTCCCCCACCAACACAGAACAGTAGTGTGCTAAAGCCAACAGTCTTCCAGGTGGAATAATCTGTACGCACTAATAATAGCTCATCATAGCTTAATAGTCACCATGCACTCACTCTTCACTAGCTGCTGAGCTGAGCGTGTTGCATGTATTAGTTCATTTAACCTCGACAGTAACCCCGTGGAGTACAAACTGTCACTATCTTCATCTTACAAGAGAGCAAAATGAGATTTGGAAGGCTTCCCCCAATTGGCTCAAGGTCACGGCAGAGTTGGGATTGTAACCCAGGTCTATGACCACAAAGCCCATGTCCTTAACCACTTCGGTGTTCTCTCTCTACCAGGAAAGATATGAGGGACAGTTCCCCACCTGTAGTCTCTGACCCAAATGGACTAGAGGCCCCATGTTCTTGCGTGCCTCCTGATGTGACTGACAGGACACTGTCTGTCTCCGAGCACATCTGCACTTCCTACGCTGTTTCTGATCTCAGTGCTCCAATCACATGAAGTATTCCACCAAACACGGGCAGGGCAGATGACGAGACAGGAGATTTTCCCTACCAACGCATTCTTAAATGCACGTTCAAAGTTCAAAGCGCCCTGGTGACCTCTTCAGGGAGTTCAGAAGCAGCAGGGGGACCATCCCACTTCCACCTCTCCTGCCTGCCTGACCCTTCTTCAGTCCCCAACATCCACCTCCAAGCCCATCCGTGACCCAGGGGCTTCAAACACCTGGAAAGTGCTCACCAGCTGGGTATTCCTTACTCTATTCCTAGATTCCAGGCATTTAGGGACAGACAATGTTGACATTCTTATTTTTGTAATATTGATGATTGAAGTCAACAATCAGGAATTGATAATAACTGTAAATTTAGCCTCTTTTCCCCCCCTAAGGCAGAATTGATATTGTTCTTTCCTGATGAGCAAATGGAACAAGGCAAATCTTCTGGAGGTCTAGCATTCTATAAGATGACATTTTTGCCATTTCATTAATGTTTTTTTCTTAAATTCACACTAACTGTAGAAGGCGGCCCTCTTGGAGACGCGTTTACCAAGACTGTTTTATTATAGTCTAAGGCCATAAAATGAACTGGAACCCTGCAGTGTTGAAAGTTTCACTAGAAGAGGAAGCAAGCTAAAACAGAAACTGGGCTCTACTCCAGCGCCTCAAAGGCAGGAAGGGTCTGGGAGCACTTGTTTATTGACAGCCTCCCACGCATGCACCAGGTGTCAGGAACATTTTGCTCCCAGCTGCCTTTCACGCCTGCCCTGTGAGGTAAGTATCGCTTTTTCCACGTTACAGAACAGAAAACTAAACCTCAGCAAATGTGAGCATTGTAGGTCGCACAGCTAGTTAGAAAGGTCACCTCCAAGAGCCTTGTCTAGGCCTGTCTGATTCCTGCCCAGAGCTCTTTCCAGTACACCACACAACACCAGCGTAAGAAACTGGATGTGGCTTCTTACAAAACCAACAGTGTGTCAACCAGGGGAGTCCCTGCAGGAATCCACAGTTTCCCAGAGAAATAAGCCCAGAGCTGGAAGTGAGAGCCCCTACACTCTCCTGCCTACGGGCTCAGGACGTTAAAATGAGAAAAACTGTGTTTTGCTTTGATAATTAAGCAGTGCAGGCTTTTAAAAACACCACTTCCTTCTTCAGCCTTAGCCAGATCAGTAAAAGTTTCAGAGCCAAACATCACCCGCTATTTCATTCACTTTGAACAAGACACAAATTTGTCCCACTGTCCACATCTTCCCATCAAAGACTTTTAGGAGAAACCCAAAGGCTATGCCAACTTGAGTCTTGCCAATGCTGAGGAAGAAGGCACTGCCCTGAATACACGGGCTTCTTCCTCCATAAAAGTCTCAGCTTCAAAATCTTGAGTACAGAAAGAACATTTCCACACTGTCACCTTTTCTTCCACCAGCTCAAAGTCTAAAGAGGAGATAGAAGTGAGCAGAGACTTTTACAGCCCACTGTTCCTCTCATTGAACAGGAGAGGTGCATGTCACAGCCAAGGAGACCCACACGGCTTGCAGATCACCACAGGGAAGAGTTTGTTTTAAGTACCTTTGAAATAAAGCCACATCTATGTTGAAAGTGTGGCATGGGCTTAAAAATCTTTGGCAGTGAGGAAACTTTCCCTCAGCACAGGATGACTGTGACTAAATGACAAGCTGGTCTTGGGATGCTGGAAGAGAAGCATGGTGCTGTGATGTCCAGTGGCTTCCCCGGGTGCTTGGAGTAGTATTGCCTAGTGGCTACAAGTGACTCTTAGGAGCCTAGGGTTCCAAGTCTGTGTCTAGGGGACTTACGTAAGGCCAAGATGGGCTAATGACGGGGAAACATCTTATTCATTCCATGAAAGAAACCTCTACTTGGGTGTTGGTATGGACCTGTAGATACCTATCCTCATAAAGATCTGCCTTTCACAAAGGGCCTTGGGCTGGGGACTTGGTCCCTTGTGGGTCACGTGGAGTAAAAACCAGCATTTTATCACTTCTGCTTCCTGCGCTTCACCATCAAAGCCATGCTGCTATGATAGAAGCCTAATACAAAGTAGAAAACACAGAAAAGACCGATCTCTTTTTCCTCTTGGCTCTTCTTCCCTCCTCCCCTTTAGGCACAGAGTACCAAGACATTGAGACTGAGAAAACCTGCCCTGAGTCACATTCGCCTTCAGAAGACTCCTTTGTGCGAAGCTGAGGGTCTGCTCTCTTCTTCCTCTTCCTGCAGAAAACGGCCCATCACTACCCACAGGCCTCACAGGCCTGACTTAGCGCACTCTACCCTGCCCGAGAACCCAAGGGTCCCCGTGTGGAGTATACAACATGTGCTTCCTTTGAGGCCTCCAGCACAGGCCCATGACAAGGACTAAGGAAGTGACACGCGGTCCAGAGTCCTCCAGCCACCCTCAGAAAGTAGGTGCTTCTGGGTCTCAAGTTTGACCTGGAGCACCCCCTTCCGCCTGCCCTTCCTCCTCTGCCTTCCATGGGGATGGCTTCCTGCCATGCTTTAAAGACCCCTCTTGGGAATGTGTCTCTAACCGAGGGCTCCAACAGCTCCAAAGAAATCAGCCAAAGCTAGATTTTACTAGAAAGTCTCAAAATTACCCATTTTCAGAGTAGAGGCACCAAAAGCACATACTCAATTGATCTTGAGTGTGGTATTCTGTATTTTTGCAGCTTATATTTTCCAGATGAGCCGTTTAGAAATACGTGATGTAACGTACATACTGTACATTGCTGAAAATTATATTAAAAGCACTATTTTAATTCTTCCTCTGTCTCCCGCTGTTGCCTCTGTCATCTATCTCCCATGTGTGTTGGGATAAAATGACACTAACAAGAGAGTGTGTCTGGGGTTTGCTCTGCACCTGGGGACTTTGAGACGTTCACAAGACCAGGCTACGGAGTCAGCACGGACCTCAGTCTGGTTCTCCTCTCAGCACTGTCTGGCAGTGCGATGGTGATCAAGTAGTCTGACCTGGCCTAGCCCTGGCTTCATCATCCGTCAAATATAACTATTAATGCACTCTTTATACAATGGAGATGAGACTTAGATGCTAGGTGATGTTGAACATCAGAGTACCCAGCACAGTGCTTAGCACAGAAACAGCCATTGTTCATTGTTTCCTCACTGCCTGGCCAGAATTCGGGCTGCAGGGCACTGAAGCAGCTCCTACTGATGGGCAACAGTTCGCCGCTGGTGCTGTCCTTTGCCTTTGTGATCCTCCCGCCCCCGAGAACCTTGTCGAGAGTAAGGAATGGCTTTCCCTCCAGACACGCTCACTGCCTAGAATGATGCATCATGATCAGAAGAGGCTCAAGGCACAAATGAATAAACAACCAGCTGTAGACCCGGTAGCTGGGGGGGACTTGGACTTCTGTCCCATTCCTCAATGGGCACAAGTGTGGCATTTGGACCCAGTCACAAGCCTAACCACGGACAGAGCTCAGCCTTCGGTTAGCTGGCCAGGCCTCGTTCTGATTGGCTGGCTTCACCTCAACACCCTTAGTACTTTACTGGCTGGTGCCCTACCCCATGTGGGCACACTGGGCAAGGACATCTCCGCCATGGACATGCATCCTGGTCACCCACTGCATTTTCCTGTGGCTAGAGAGGAACACCAGGCACACATGGTGTCATACCCTCTCTGTGCTTGGTGCTCTGGGCAAACAATGTGGGATCCCTCCACTCGGTTTCTGGGGCCCTGTCTAGTAACTGACCTACTTTCATTATGCCACTTTCCATCCCTGACATTACCCTCTGTGCACAGACTAGTCATAGTTGCAGCTGAGCTCACCAGAAATCAAAGCTCATCAAATCAGCGCTTGTTGAAGATTGCTTTCACCCTGGGTCTGCATTGTCTTTTCACTCTGGGACTTGAAGTAGTCAAGAAAGAGTGTATCTGGCCTTTTTAAAAGCCTCACTGGCAGCCTGTTGGGCCATTAGGGACTCCTTTTTAGCCTAACTCTTGTTATTTATATGATTATTTAGTTCTTTCAAAGCAACATGATTTATTCTCTCTGGCATAAAAAAAAATCCCAGGAAAATGCAATTTCACCATTCTCTGCCCTGCTGTGAAAGATGCTGAAGCAGCTGAAATAGTGGCCAGTGGCTCCTCCAGGAGTTGAACTTTACCTGCACTGGAAATTCAGATGGAGGCCGAAGGAGGAAGAGGAGGAGGCCAATTGTTCAAAGCAGGAGCATGCTAATGCTAAATTTCGTGGGTTGTTTTAAAACCCATAATCCAATTCGTTTCCTTTATTACTTGTATCCCTCAAGAAGGTGGTCAAATTTTGGAAGACTCACCCTGCCCTGATTTCATCCTGGGCTCTGAAAAAAAATTTGATTTCCTATGTGAATGCAAGATATTCACGTTTTGATGGTTAACAATCCCTAAGAGATCAGTTTGCACAGGTTGCTCAGCCAGCAGAATGAGAACAGATGACCTGGATGGGAACCCAGCCGCCATCTCTTCCTAGGGTCCCTTCAGCTACCAAGGGTCATCGGGGTCTTGGACCAAACGCACATTCACCCACCTTGATTTTCCAGACTGGAAAATCCAACTGAACTCCTTCCCTAGTCTTTGTGAAAGCATGAGTCATATACTGCAGTATTTTATTCAACCAGATTAAATGCAAGCTCTTTGCGTGGACCTTAATGTGGGTTCAGAGCTATCCACATATCCATTTTTCAGTCTCCCCCCCCCCTTTTTTTTTTCTTTTAGGAACTGTTGCTATAGAACTGCTTCTGTAAGATTTGAAAGAAATGTTTACTGAGACACAAAACAGACTGGTTTGTTTTTCAGAAAGCCTTTACATGGTGTGCTAACCTTTCTCAGTCATAGTATAGTGGTAACTTGGTTCACAAACTCAGTTCTCTCCATTATTCCAGTCACAAGCTGAATTGAAAGAGAAATGAATCAAATTTCCCCATAAGGCCAACACTAAACCTAACCATTGAGTTTGATTCAGTTCTTGTCCAATTCAGTTTGCATCCAGAATCATGGAAAGAATTATGCTCCTTTAAGAAAAGTATCTCTGTATTTCTGGCTATGAAATATATGCACATGCTACCTATGGGATCCCCAAGGAAACCATTCCAAACCTCTCAGGATCCTACTGGCTGTGTTCCTTATAAGACAATTAAGAGGATAAAATATAACAATCAAGAATACAGAGGCAAGATGGCAAGTGCATGAGTTCCTCTGACAAGCCATACAGAAGAGCTCCGGGGACTGGAATTCTGTATGGTAGAAATTCTGGACTCCTCTGGACAGAACACATTTTTATATGAGAGCTTTCTGTTAAATGTCATTGGGAATGACACCATCATACACAGGGGACACTGAAAAGTCTTCTCAAAGAAGTAAAGGTGGAAACCCTGTGTCTTCCCTTTTATACCTCTCTGCTTGGCAGCCCTTTCCCTTCTAACCTCAGGTGCTTGATCTGCCCTCCGTCCCAGCCTTCAAGTTCTCTACAGAACTACTCTACATTGAACCATTTTCATAGTAAAAAATCAATACTCCAAGTAGGTTTCAAAAAGAAAGACAACAGCCGGAAGGAAGTGCAGTGCTTTCTATTGTTTCTAAACATCACCACATCATCATTACTTTGCTTTTCAAGTTTTATGCAAATGATTAGATATTGCATTGTAAAGCTATGAAAGGAGGGAGTCCTGCAAAGCAGAATGTAAGAGGTAAGAGTTTACTCACAACACTAATGTGCCTGGGAGTTGAGTTTTGAATGACAGTGGCACTGTGAGACATTTCCGCAGCTGTACCAGTGGATCAGTCTTGAAAACTGTAAACCAGAGAACTACCAGAGAAACGAATGAGGAGCAGAATGAAGACCAGTCTTGAGGTAAGGAAGGGACATTGTGAATATCTGAAGACCCTCTGACCTGACTGAGTCCTCTACTTCCTGGAACCTGATGCCCCTGAGAATATCAGCTCTCAGGGAGATGGTTAACTTTCATTCTATATTTCAAACAAATGAAAGTCAGAATTTAAGATGTAGTGAGTTAGTGTGGATAGAACCCCGCAAAGTCCTCTGCACTCAATAAATGCTCCACTGTTTGAGAACAGCATGGATTAGAAAGAGCAGCTAACAGTTTCGCATTTTGCACTTTGGTTCAGGTACTGACGTCTTGCCAGGTTGGCAGGTCATCTCCCTCAGAACCTTAGTCATTACACGGTTGTGGAATGGAAAGAGGGCAGCCTTGTTGCCAGAGACGTCTTGATGTTTCCACACATGAACAACCTAGTAGCCACTCCTGTAGGGCTAAGAAAGTAATGAGCCTTGTTGACAAGTTTCACCCTTGGTTATACTGTAAGGAGCTACATGAGACGGAGAACAGCAGTAGTTACCAGGCTTGTGTAAAGACTGCACGGCATGGAATGCATTGTGGCTGGGTGCAAGCAGACTGAGGGCAGAAAGGCATCTGGAGGGACCACAGAGAGGCCAGCTTCTTTATAGGATTTGAAAGAAGGGAAGGGACAGTAGGTGGGAAGACCTCTCTAAATGTCTGGTGCCTCACTGGCCAAAGTCCTCAGTGTAAATGTTCGGCTGCTTCCAGATCTGCTCGTGCTTGAAAGATTTCATCTTCTTTCCTTCTCTGCGATTCTGTGTTCACGAAGGGCGACAGGCCAGTGCTGAGCTGGGTCTTCACTGAGAACAACGCTGCTGCTAAGAAAAGGGTTGGGTGCTGGGATGGTCATGCCTGGATTGAGCCTGACGCACACAAATGCAAAACAGCTTCTGTTTGCCAATACTTAAGACC
This sequence comes from Myocastor coypus, assembly GCA_004027025.1. Classification (NCBI taxonomy): domain Eukaryota; kingdom Metazoa; phylum Chordata; class Mammalia; order Rodentia; family Myocastoridae; genus Myocastor; species Myocastor coypus. The sequence continues at coordinate 23,202 of PVJA010001682.1, read as the reverse complement.
ACCGTGCTTTTGGAAATCCTCACTCCTGCTGCAGAACTGCTCCTTCAATGTCTTCTTCAGCCAATTCCTTAATTTTTTTTGGTCATTATTTATTGAAACAGACTTGGTTCACTGATGAAAACTCAGTTGTGGTCCTTTGAGAACTTCACCCCCGCATTCCATTCACACCCCATAAGAGGAGGCCTAATCCGAGAGTCTGCATTGGCTAGGAGAAGAGGTAACAGTGAGATTTGCTCTCCTGCCTTTTTCCTTCTCTCTCCATTCAAATATGGCTCCAGATGGCAGCGTGCAAGCCAAAGAGAAGAGTGAGGTTTGCCTAGAAGACTTTCCGTGGCCAAATTTCCTGCCCTCTCTGCCCAGCGCTGCAGATCTCATTCCCTCTAACCAGTACTGATGTGGAGCATATGGGCCCCAGCTGGCCTCACCGGAGAAGGACTCAAGCCAAGGGCACTTGCTCAATCGGCCTTAAGAGGCAGCTCCAACTTCAGCAGCCTCCCAATTGCCAGCTTCCACCCCAGGCTCCTTTTCTCTGTAGTCAGTGCCACTTCCTTGGGCTGTGTTAGTCGCTGGGAAGCCCCAGCCCCCTCCTCATCTTCCCTGCCTGCCTGTGCTCTTAGCCAGGAGACTGGACAGTGCCATTTCCGCCTCTGCGTGAAGGCTACCTCCTTCCCAAGGCTGTCCTTGCCTCTCTCCTCCACGGCCCCAATCTACAGCGTACATTTGCAGCTCACCCCATCCCTGTTCTGAGGATGACAGGACAAGTCAGCAAGCCAGAGTGCAGGGAGGTCATGCCACCAGGGTACACTACCCTACCCTTCACAAATAATGGCTTTGGAGACCCTTTCCTTTGAGTAAAGGGAGGGAAACCAGAGAGTACCTTTCTTTGAGATCACCTCTCCTCTCCCCTGTCAGCCTTCTCCAGCCTTTTGTGTGTATTTGGGGAGGGAGAGGCAGAGCAAGTTGGTAGTGCAAGATTTATGGAAAAAGAAATATTCAAAAGACATCCTCCGACATGCCATGCCAATATCATCAAAAGGGGAAGGCTAGTCATCAACACACGGTCATGGTGAGAGATGCCACTGCCTCTTGGGAAGTCTTCCAGTTGTGTATCATGAATAGCCACCTGGTGTCCAAATGCCCAGCTAGAGTCTAACCTTCAGGTAGCTAATTCTGCATAAATTTCACCCTTCATTGAAGTAAACATCCCTTAAAGTAGTGGCATCTCTCAACATTGCCAGGCCCTGGCCTGAAGCCCTGTACCCCGTGGGTGCTTTGGAGAGCCAAGGAGACTCTGCATCCAATAAACTTACAACCTAGACAAGGGGAAATGAGCCACCACTGGGTAGGAGCCCTGCGCATTCAAGTGCTGTTTTAGCTAGGAGAGATGTGAGAGTGGTGGCAGTTCAGAGCACAGAGAAGCCCTGCGATCTGGGGTAGCAGATGGAGCACTATCGTGAAGATGGAATGCACACAAGACCCATCTCCTGTATGCTCTGTCTATAGGGATGGCTCTCTCAAAGGAGGCAGGGCAGCGTCTGTGGAAGTAAAATGTCCTAGCATCATGACAGCAACGTGCTAAACACCAAGACGCATCCTTTATAAAGCTGTTCCCTCACTTCATCCTTCAAACAGGAGCTTGCCACCCCAGGCTGTTGGTGTGTGAGGAAGCCTCAGTTCCTCTGCATGACCACAGCGCGCTCAGCGGTAAGGCCCAAGTCATCATGATCACCCCATAGCGTTAACACAAAGAGTCAATGGGACAATACCTAGAGAGCTCCTGGCACGACGCCTGGCATCTAGACAATGTCCAGGAAATCAAAGAACTCTTCTTTTACTTGATTGCATCGAAAACACCTTCACTCACATTTCCAAGTCATCTGACACAGTCTAATTCTAACACAGCTAACTTGCATGGGTAAATAATTATAACAGCAATTATCTCCCTGAGGAAAATTATTTGCTATCGCCATTTGCACCCACTGAAATTACATGCATAAGAAGCAGAGTCATCCACTGGCAGATAAACATAATTAAATTGGAAGAATGACATCCAATGGCTGATTGGATTAATAAAAGAAATTTATTCCCTAGAGGTATTTCAGTAATGCTTCTGCAAGCTGAATCATATTTTTTAAAGTTTATGCTCTGAATTCAAACTATGTGTCAATTCTTTCCCCCCAAATCACCGTGTATCCAATCACTATAAGCACCATGTACACCTAAAAAGCTAGGACTAGGATGATTTCACAATACACACAAAGGGCCACAAATCCTCTTGGTTGTTATGTAAAATAGGTATATAAAAAGTCATGGCAGCTGGGCATGGTGGCTCACGCGTGTAATCCCAACACTAGGGAGACTGAGACAGGAGGATTGGTGTGAGCTCAAGGGACCAGCCTGGGCTACAAAAACGAGCTTAAGGCCAGCCTGAACTGTACAGTGAGACCCTGCCTCAAAAAGACAAAAAAAAAAAAAAAAAAAAAAAAAAAAAAAAAAAAAAAAAAAGTCATGGTATCTTGTGCTTAAAACAGTTCAGAAACAATCTCATTTTGATAAAAATATTTCCTGAGAGTTTTACTTTAAACAGTATACAAAGCTCATAATAAATGTGGTCACTACACCATAAATGTAAATAATTTTCTTTCCTCACACTCTCCAAGAACAGTGACACAAAGATTTGGATCAACACAGCTCTCGAAATTTATAAACTCTCCATAAATTTCGTATGAATCCACAACAAAATCATAATGATTAAGTGATAATGTTCCAAGTTTATGTTCCTGCAGTGATTAAAAAAAAAAAAAAAAGTTTGTTTTTGGGAATTTCCAAAACTCTTAATTGTTCTTACAGACATGAATATGGGTCTGAGATTTTAGTTCTAAATCTGTTCCTACTGTTTATCACTTCAAATGCCTCGAGATAATTGGTATCTGTTAGTTCCATGAATTTTTATGCAGCTCATCATTTACGAGCTTGGGTGGCAGCCTACATGGCGCACTTCTTAGGTGCTTGAAATACTTCTGTGAGGTGGAGATAAGAAACCATAAAACTTTATTTTAGCACTGGAAAAATCCTACAGAGATGAGTGTCCTTCCTAGTAGCTCTTACTTTGCTGTCACAAAGAGAAGGAAATAGAATTATCTGTCCCCAGAGACTTCCAGAATGGACCCCAAGCCCTTACTGGCCTGAAAGAGCCCTGCAATCACTTTCTCCTTTTCACACAGGAAAAGGAAGTTTCCATTCAAAGTTATTACAGAAGTAAAAAGAGGTGCATTTAATATCCACTGAGTACGTCAAATGTCTTTGTATTCTAGAGCATAGCTTTGAGATTTTCAGGCTGTATTAAATAGTACCATTAAGGAAAACCACTTTACTTACCTAACCCCCTTAGACCAAAGGTAAAGTGTGCCTGACTGCTACCACCTTAAACTCTTTGAAAGACTTATATTCATTCTAAATACTTATCTGAAGCTAAGACTTCCTTACAAAGATTCTTTTGTTGCCCCCTTCCCTTTCTTAATAACCAAAGCCATCAACAGATGAGGATAAACTAATCTTGGACATGACATTATGGGCAGTTGGTGCCTAAATTAGCAACATAGTGGATCAAAATTCCTCGCCTGTCTGGGTGTGTAGACTCACATTCATGGTTATGCACTTATTTGCACAAAGTTGCATGTCCTCCTATTGGGGGCGTGGAGAGCATAGAAACATTTCTGTCGTGAGAGTACTGATACATAGAAATTTCCTCCCTACCTGCTTATCCTTGAAATTTCTTTTAAAGAAAATAATAATAATGCAAACTCAGAGCTACATAATAGCCACACTCAGCCCAGTTCACTTGCAAAGGTTTCATGATTCTACACTGTCATATTCACAAAGGTAATGATTATGCTGTCACTTGTAATATACCATATATGACCTAGTAAAAATGTCTAGCAATAAACATAACAGAAATGTGCATTATTTACTTTTTAAAAAGTGATAAAACTATCCTCAAAGGCAGAGGTGATAACTTGAAAAATAAAGCCTAATAAATATATATTGCTGAATAGATGGTTAAACACTGGCTAAAAAGTAATTTTCCCTCAAATCAAACTATAATTAGAAGTAGCCGTTAAGAAAATCTCAACCATTTGTACTGAAATTTAGAAATTAACTGCAAAATTCAGACGCAAGTCAATACGCAGCATAGTCATGGCAATTCTGAACATGCAATAAAAGAAAGGGGTGAATAAGATATAGCCTTCTCAAAATTAGCACAGTCACACTTGTAGAACTTAGAAAGGCAGAGCCTTCCCCCAGGGCTAGGCAAAGAGAGCAATGACTCAGAGTGACAGCCATACATAGACCCTTGGACCTGTACAGGTGAAGTTTGACTCTTCCAGCTCAAGGAAGCATTGCCAATTACTGATGACACACTTGGCCGTGCAACTAATGCTTTAGAGATAGAATGTGGAGACCAGCTTAATTCATTTTCCATTCAAAATCCTCTATGGCTTGCATATATTTTTAAAACAATTCTAAAGATTTAGGAAAAAACAATGCATTTATGATTTGGAAATTTGGTAAAAGGACCCAAAACTTGAAATTCCTTAAAAAAAAAAAAAAGATAACTTAGATTGAGTTATCTCAAAGTTAAAGTATCTGTACAACCCAGAAGAGCATATGTAAAATTAAAACAGATGAGAATATTTCAACTACCTATAAGCAAATACAAAGAATGTATGAAGTGCACCTACACACCAACAAGAAAGATGAGCTAGAGTTGCTATGTTACACAGCGTTACAAGCCTCCTTTTCTCTCCTTATCTAGGCAAATCTGTTGGGAAATTCAGCCACTAGTTGGAGGGGTTGGTTCTCATAAGAGAAGCCATAGGCTTCCCCTAATTTGAGAGTATGCAAATGCAGTAATAATCAAGGAAATACAATATTTTTTCTTTAAGACCACCCTTTGCCTATCAAGGTAGATAGGATAATATCTTCCAGGGTACACAGGAATTGCTGGCATGTGTACTGGTCCAGTCATTTCTGAAGAAAATTTGTGAATAAAATGTTAATTTTTCTTCAAAATAATTTTATGGAAAGGACTACCTTTATTTTAAAAAGTTACACATGCTAGAAAAAGTATAAATGACTTTTATAAACAATTACTTAGCAAATACTTTTTTCCTTGAAAAAGGTGCAAATGACCTTTAAATATAAACACAGAGGTTGCCAAACATTTTGTTGTGTTTGAGAGAAAGAAGGTGAAGGTTATTCCTTTAGGTTGCAGTTAAAAGTCCAAAAGGTTTTCCTGCAAAATGCATTGAAAAGAACTGGGCTACAAAAATAATGAAGAAAAAATTAACCACTAAATCATTACCATTTATTTTCGTATAATTTTTTTAACTTTTCATCATGAAGCGCAATTTGAGAGAATTAACAGAGGCCTTACAAAATGCCACCCCCCCGTCTTACACTCCTCACCAGGAGCTCCTATAGGAAGCTGAGACTTCATTCTTTAGGCGGCTGTTATTGGAAGCGAGCCTTGGCGGCACCAGGCCTGAGCATTAAGTGTAAACTGTGGACAGGAGCTGACTCCTGGGGAAGGGCATTTGTCCTCTCCACTCTCTGGTAGCAATCAGGAAACAGGAAGGAAAGCTGCTTCGCTCGGCAACATTTGTGAGCAAAAACTCTTGCAGAGTTGCACATGAGTACATTTGGGCAGTTCCCAAACTGTATCTCTCAGGGTCCACCTAAATAAAGGGGTGCTGGGTACACAGGTCCAGAACAGGACATGACTTGGGTTTTCCAGAACCTCTGACCATCAGAAGGTTTATCTTCTAGTCACCCTCAATCTTTCCCTCCTCACAGCCCACAGGAGCATGCATGTAGCTTCATTTCCTTCTAACCTGAGGTCACCGTTAGAACTCCACTGTCTCGTCTAGTTTAAGCCCTACCCTCTCTTCAATAGCCAATGAAAATGCAGAAAGACCTTCTCACCCATGCAGGATGAGTTCTAAGATCACCTATGGATGCCTAAAACTGGCAATCATACTTGACGCTGTATATGTTTACACATATCCTCATAATAAACTTTTATGTTTTCCCTTAAAGAAATCACCACATAGCTTCTGTTTGGCATCGTTAAATTGCCAGCATCAATATTATTGAGCTCTGGGACCACTGTTAAGGAAAAGAAGTTATTTGACAATAAGCACTGCAATACTAAGACAGTCTGTTAGCCAGGATGGCTGCAGATGAGTGACAAGGAGGTTGAGTTTATAGTGTAGATGCCTTGGAAAGGGATAGTTTTCCTCCTAGGCTGGAAGGGTGCAAAGCATGAGGTTCTTCCTAGGACAGAAGGGTTGGCTCAGTTACTTTTCACTCATTGCTGGGACAAAACATCCTACACCCAAAGTTAAGGAAAGAAAGGTTTATGTAGCTCACAGTTTGTGGAGCTTTCAGTCTATACTCGGCTGGCTCCCATGCAAAGTGGCACGTGGCAGAGAGCAGCAGTTCATGGCAGCAGAAAACAGCAAAGAGCAAAGGGAAGCAGCAGGGCTTCTCTCCAGCCTCTCCCCTCCTTATGTTATAAGCAGGCTACCCTGGAGTGACAGTGTAGAACTCAGACAATGTCCATGCCCTCCTCTTGCCCAGGTGAGGATGTTTACAGAATAAGAATCCTGGCTCTCTGCCGAGCCACTTAAGCTTCTAAACTTCTCAAGTGGACACAATGTATCGACTAGTACAAGAACATAAGGTTTTCTTCGTATCACTCAGGGTAGTGCACAATTTAAATTTTGTGAATGATAGTTGGAATCTTCCGCTTAATTCCGTTTGACTGATGGCAGCTCCTCATGAAGCCTTGGAGAGTGAAAGAACCTACACTGTGGTGGGGAAACATGGCGCTCTTGGGGATTGGCTGATGACCTGGATTTTTCCCAGGGGCTCATACCTTGTGCACACAGTGGTTCCCCATGACATTTGACCCATCCTAATTGTCTCACAAGAAAAAGACTTTCCAGGAATTTGCAAATTCTTCACTGGGGCTTCCTAGGCAGAAGCTGCACAGGAGAAACCCCAACACACAAACAAGCTGAGCAGTAAGACAATAGAGCATCTGTGGGCTCCACATTCTCCCCAACCATTTGTTGAAGAGCCAGTGCCCCCCAAAGTCCCACAATTGTTTCCCTTCCATGGCATTTATGCTCTGTGTCAATCATGTATACATCATACGTACTATGTTGAAGTTTTCCTTATGGACAATATCCATGCATCTTGTTTTAGATTCTCAAGTGGTACTTAATGCAACATCTTCTATATATGAAAGTATTTTAAACTTTATAATTACATTAAGTGGATTTCCCTTTAACAGTCTAATTAGGCAAATAACATGGCTGCGAGAACGTTTGTTACCCAGGAGAGATGGGTAAACAACCATACCCATCTTCTGTGATTGGCCTGCCCTCTGCTAAAATACAGGAAAAAGAATTAAATATGTCTTGCCATTGCTCATCTTTCTTTGGTCCAACTCAAAAAGCCTCTCTAGAGCAATGATCCCTTATATCTGGAAAGGAATTCAGAGTTCTTTGATTTTATTATAATCAATTATATTTTTTCTGCATTTTTATAACAGTCTAGAGAAATAAGTGGAGTTCCTGAAGTTCAATGGCTTACCCAGAGTCAGTTGGCTTGTAAGTCAAGTTTTCAAAAAGCTAGAGTTAAAATCTAGGTAAACTTGCCTTCAAGATTTGCAGGCCAGGCATAGCGGCCTGTGATTGCAGTACCTAGGAAGCTGAGGCAGGAGGATTGCCGCGAGTTTGAGGCCAATCTGGGCTACAACATGAGTTCAAGCCTGAACTGCACAGTGAGATCCTGTCTTAAAAAAAAAAAAAAAAAAAAAAAAAAGATTTGAGTGTTTTTCCTCTGTCACACTCCCTCGCAATGAAAGCCAGAGACAATTACTTGCCTAAGGTACAGATGGAATTGGAGCAGTATCAGAACTTAGTGCCTGTTTGGAGCCAAAATGCTGTCATTTTTAGGTAAGTAGATTAGATTGTATGGGTCCTGTGAGCCACACAAGATTTTAGTGTCCCCAAAGAGGAAATGAACATTGCAATCCTTCTCAGTACATTTTTTCCAGGGACCAACGGTGCTTGATCCATCTGTCTAAAGGATAGCCCTTGTGTCACCAAAGACTGTGCTAGAGAGAGGCTGTGACCTTTCTGGCTATCAGTCTTACCCAAGCTTGAAACTGAGAATACCTGTTCCACACTGACTACGGTATTCAGTCAACTGAGATTCCAACATCATCTCCTCTGGCAATGACCAAAGGCCCTGCTCCAAGTCTACCATCATCCAGCGACTTCTTGGCTATAGGTTGAAGCCCATTCCTGGCTGCAGTATACAGTTCCCCTAGCTCTCAACTCAGTTCATGTCCACCCTTTTATAGAACCTATGTTCTCCCAGGCATGGAATTAATCTGGATTATTTACAGAGCCCTTCTGAATCTACCCAACACAAATTGCAGAATGGGCCTCTTTATTTTTCTTGTCTTTCTCTTCTTTCCTCTCTCCCCTCTCCTCTCCCCTCTCTCTTCTCCCTCCTCCCTTTCTCTTCTCCCTCCTCCCTCTCTCCCTTCTCTCTTCTTCCTCCTCCCTTTCTCCTCTCCCTCCTCCCTCTCTCCCTCCCTCCCATTCTCACTTTCTCATATCAGGAACCTAACTCAGGAATTCGTACTTACCAGGCAAGCACTTGTATCACTGATCTATATTCCCAGCCCCGCTTTCTCCTCCAGAAGAGCTGAGTCAACAGTCTTTCTGCCACGGCTGTGCTAAGACCACTGACAAGGATGGAGGTTACCTCACGTTGTTGATTCAGAGCCTAGGGAACTGTCATCTCTTCTGGGCAGCATTGTCTCTGGACATGAACCAGCACTTTGTTACATAGATCTTGGCTACTGCACCCTAACCTCTGTGTTTTTAACTCTTCTAGAAAGAGGTATGAGCTTCTTTACCCACAAGGTCCTCAACACAGACTCTAAGGATTGCTCCTGAGACTTGTGAAGCTGAAACCTCACCTAGAAAAGGTCCCAACACCCACCAGAGTAAGCCCTATGCAGCCTGAGGCATGAGGCAGTCTTCACAAATCAAGCAGGACAATTTCTCATTGGGCCAGATGGCAAGATCCAGGAACCTGTGGTGTAAGGAACCACTGCTGTTGTACTTCCTTCACCGCTGGGCCCTGAAAATTATCCAAGATTATCCCAGAGGGTAGCTGAGAAGTAAAAATAGCAGCTGTTATTTATTTAGGCTCAGTTATGTGTCCGCTGCTACAGTCCTAGGTGCTTTGTAAAGTGCCTGCAACTACATTAGTTGTCAGGAAAGGAAAGAAAGAAGTGCTCAAGCTTGGGCGGGGCCCTGGACCTCTGTGACCTCTGTGACCTCTGCACCTACTGGAGGGCGCCAGGCTTTCCTTTTCTTATCTGGAAAGAAAGGTAGATGGATAATAGATAGCAGTGATGGAACTGACAGGCTTAGGGGATGGGTAAAGTTCTTGTACTTTCTTCATAGAGAACTTGTAACTGCAGTGCAGTAGATCTGGGACAACCAGGTCATTAGAGAGTCCATTTACATCATCTGTACAACCATCACACTGAGGTCTGTCATCTACAGGACACTCTGCTAGTCCTAGGATGCCCATGTCATGAACTCATGCAAGTTTCTGGGGCAGCTTGTGGAAGGGCCGTGATGGGTGGGCATTGTTAGCCTCCCACCAAGAAGTCAGGACACTGCTTGCTTAGCCTCAATATCAAGAATCAACAATGGTGATGTCATGGGAGCAGCTCAGAAACCACAAAGTGTCAGCAAAACCCCACCCTCAGAGTATGGTCACTTCCAAAGAAATACTGTCTAAGGGAAGGTGTGGCCAGGAAGGTGAGGGGCTGGCAGTCACTGTCCCTGCAGAAGCAGTGGCAAAGGCCAGAAGGGTGACAGCAGAACCCCCAGGGTCAGCTCTTTTCATGTTCTCTTCTCTTCTAGGACTCGGAGTCACATCAACTGATGTCTGCCATTTAAGAAATTATCTGGAATATTTAAGAAATTCTTGTAGCAGTTTTAAGATTTTCTGCCCAAAATAAATACTAAGCAGCCATTTTAATCCATTTTCCCATGGGGGGTGGGGGGAGTCTACAAAATTTACCAACTTCCCAGGCTCCAACTGAGGTATAAGACACCCAGACTGTTCCCTGGCCTCCTCTACCCAGGGAGGACTAGCAGGACACAGCTCCTCCACAGGACCCAGAGCTTGCCTCAGCATCCTGCCCTCTCCTTCTCTTTTTCCCCCTGTCAGTTTAGGGCACCTTTGTCTAGTGACAGCTGGGAAAGGAAGCTGCTCTAATCTATTCCTAGCCAGTCAAGGTTCTTCAAGGCATTAGATTTTTGATAGTCAGAGGTTCGAGTCTTTAAACTCTTTGTGGTTTCCTCTTCCGTCAACCACGTTACCGAGGCTCTAGGTGCCTGCCAGGCAGGATGGAGCGTTTCCTTCACAAATAGCAAAGGACTAGATGATGAGGGAGGGGATTACCTAGAAACACAAATGTGTCTGTTAACGCTGGGGAATGTTTTGGTGCTGCCACAGCCACTGAAATGGGACCTGGAGCTCAGAAGAAGCCTGCGGCAAGATTGCAAAGCCTCTCATTCGAAACACTGGAAATTTCACCTTTCCTTGGGGAAAAAAAAAAATAGTAACAAAGTCCCTTTCATGCTTTCCCCATGCCAAGAGCCTGGTCTTGCATTTGACCTGATATGCAGGCTGGAGCCTGGCCACGCTATTCTCCTCAAGGACCTACTCAGGGCTGCAGGCAGCTGGTCCTCACTGTAATGCAAAGTCAGTGATGAAGTGGCTGAGGTAGCTGCCACCCACCCATCGCCAGTTGCTTCTGCCTTGTTCTCCTTCTTGTCATCTCCCCAAAATCAAAGCCGGGCTGAGGATGAGCCTCAGGGGACTGCACTCACAGGGGACTGCCCTCAGACCCTGCGGTACAGCTGGGGGAATAAAAGGCTGCTCTAGCACACAAGGAGGATGTCTACTTCTAAAGGCAGCCCTGTCTGTAAAAGCTGAAAAGCACATAAAGGACTGAAGGCCGGCCCACCCGGATGGGGTGTTACCAACTATTCCATCACCCCAAGGAAGAACAACTAGTATTCCTGATGCCGAAGGCACATGCACTGAGACCAGTAAAAGTGACAGACCCAGATAGATCCAGAAGCCCAGAGTCATTCTGCAGTGCTGAAGAAATAGACATTTGCATCCTTTTCTTGGGTATGAAGCTGCTTATACAAAGAAAACCGTAGTGAAACCGGGAAAGCAAGACAATAGCTCAGCACCCATTTTTCAACTACCCACTGGGTTGGCTGTGCATCCAACCATGCTGCCAGGCTTAAAAGGACAGCGAAGCCAAGCACTAAGCACAGGGTGGCAAGTTCTTCAAAACAGGGAGCTAGAATGAAGTCACGACTAGAGTGCCTTATACCCTGGAGGGCCCACCAAAAGCCACCGCAAGATCTCCAACAGTTCCAATGTGTTCAGATCCTTTCATGGCACTGATATTTGCTCGTTGGCTTACAGAGCTGATGTTCACTGCGTTCAAGGCCTGTCCGTTCTTTTGTATAATGGGGTGCTTCCTTCCCGACCTCCCAATGGAAAGGCACAAAGAATCTGCTATAAGCATCAAGGACGGCGCTGCATGCTTAAGGTGAGGGCAGGGAGGGAGATAAGAGCCAGTGCCACGGGAGCCATGCCTGGCTCAGTCCTGCAGAAACCAGTGGGAATCACTGAGATACTCACAGATGGGGAAAGAGACAATTCGTGGTGCTGTCAACTTTGTTGTCACACTATGCTGTGGACACATGCTATAATTTTCTCATTTATTTCTCCCATCCTTCTGCAAAGTATTACTGTGTCTATGAGTCAGAACAATGCTTTGGAAATATCCACGGGCTGTTCCTCTGCACTCACCTTTCCCTCTTGGTCTTCTGCTCCCTTCAACCAAGGAAGCTGTTGGCATTAGCTGCTCTAGGGAAGAGGTGTGGTAACCAGGAAGAGAGGAGCAGTCAGCACATCAGTGGCCAAGGCCTTTGCCAATGAACTCTCTAAAGAGTGGACTAATAGAAGTCATTGCCTTTAGCTCACAGCCATCCACCAACTAGAAACGTATTTCCCAAGCTGAGAGAAGCAGTAATTAGCGAAGTACCCCAGACATTGAGGGGAGCCCTACAAAAGTGACCATTGGACTGAGTCTCACTCCATCAAAAAAATCTCCAATTTGCTTCTGGGGCATGATGGAAAAATGACTTTCATTGAATTTTCTGGACAGTTATAGAAAGATTGTTCATCTCCAGAAAATTGGTTTCAAGATATGTCACCCAACGGCATCCTTGAGAGAGAGCAAGAAATGATTGCTGAGTTTCTTAGACTTTTGTGAGATGATTGTTCTGTGACTAGTCTGGAACTGGCCATGACAAGATTGTTTATAGACTGTAAGTTGGCAAATGGTACAAGTCAGGACTTGCTCTGCATCACACTTCCACCGCAAAAGCCCCAAACACTGCAAGAAGGAGAAGCCCTAGGTGGAGCCAGACAAAAATACCTGTGCTCTCAGAAATGGCTGAGTTGGAAAAGAAAAGACTCCAGATGGAGCAACTGCTCAGACAGGAGGCCATGGCAGTAGCACAGGTAGACAACAGAGAGCCGCACGGGGCGAGCACAGCACAGCAGATGCCCAGGTGACTTTGAGGACGGGTTGGCCTTGAGAACCAGTTATTTCTAGATGACTCCTTTAGAACATAAACAAAAACCAGAGAAAGGGAAAGAAATCCCGAATTCTTTGGGTGCAATTCTGCCACCATTCTGAAAAGGGACTCAAAGTACAAATTAAACTCCTAGAAAATAAATGAAGTCCCATACTTTATACACCTGAGATGGAGAGGTCAGCATTTTTGTTTTATTTGCATCTGTTAGACAAAAGAGAAAGAGGCCGGGGGCTGGCCTCACACTGAAGTCTCTCAGGGTCTCTCCAGCTCCCTGACCTGTACTGTTGTCACCAAAGGTCAGCAACAGCAGCAGTGGAAGCAAACAATGACTTCCTGGTGCTAATTGGTGGGACAGGAGCCCAGTCAGACGCAGTCACAAAGAAAAAAGACTCCCCCAGGTCCCAACTCACACCAACACAGGTCCTGAACTCTTTATCTGGGAAGAGACAGAAAATGACTCAACAGAGGGAACATAGGGCTTCCTCTGAGTGAGTTGGGTTTTGCCCAATAATTCAAAATCTGGCTTTGATGGCGGTGAAGGAGAGACATAATTAATACTGATGATGACTGGACACACATCCACAGAACCCAAGCAGTGGGCTGCCCACAGGGTGATCTGGGGTCCGTGCTGATGAGCCTTGGAAGGGTGTGGACAAACAGCGCTCTCATCAGGGGCAACAGTGTCCAGCTGAGGTCCCAGACAAAAACTTCACCCAACAGTAGAGGCAGAACCCGTGATCAGTCCTTCAGGGCAAGGTAGTGACCGAGTGCCAGGGCCCCAGTCCAGCCCAAGGGCCCTGAACGGCACCCTCCCCTCCAAACAGAGCAGTTCCTCAGGTGAGCACCCCACCAACCTTGGCTGGGGTGCCTCCCCACAGGTGTACTTTAGAGAGGGGAGTGTTGGGGGGCTGAGATAGTATCGCTGTGTTCTTTATTATAATAATTTCTGAAAAAAATTAACATAATATTTTAAAGGCAGAAAAAAATAAAAAGAAACAGAATTTCAATACAATATGATAGGAAATTAACAATGGTTGATAATATTGCATGTTGTTATCTTCAAAGTAGTTGCTCAGATTACCAGATACAGGCAAAAAAACTGATCAAACAATATAAGCACTAACTGTTCCTTTCAAATACCTGATAGAAATTAGTAGTACAATTATTTTAGCTATTGTGTGCATATATATCTTTTCCCTCCTTTCTTTCTCTTTAACCAGTCTCAGTTTTTCTTTCCTCTTAAGCAGTTTCTTTCCCTTTCACAATACCTATTGTACCTTTTGAGTCTTATTTACTCTTTCAGTTTCTTTCACTCGGAAGACAATATAATGTTTACACATGTAAGTCTAATTTATTTCACTTATGAGTACGGTCTCTAGTTGCATCCATTTACCTATAAAAGCCTCAAGTTTATCTTTCTTTATAGCTGAATACCACTCCACTGTATTAAAATATCACATCTTTATCCATACCTTAGGTGTTAAGCATTTTGAGTTGTTTCCAAGATTTAGCTATTACAAATTAGGCTGCTATAAAATAGATGTACACATACTGCTGAAAACAGTTCTTCTGAGAGAATACCCAGGAGGAGAATATCTGGGTTGAATGGGACCTCTAATTCTAGCTTTTTGAGAAATCTCCATGCTGATTTCCACAGAGGTTGTGCCAGTCTACACTCCCACTATCAGTGGGAAAGAGTTCCTTTATGCCCACAGCCCCTCCAGCATTTGTTGTTGGTTGGCTTCCTGATGATAGCCATTCTTTCTGGGGTGAAATGGAATCTCAGTGTTGTTTTTCGATTCTCAAATAGGCAATGACGTTGAACATTCTTTCATACATTTATCTGCAATATGTATTTACATATTTCTTCATCTGAGAAGTGTATATTCATCTCAGATGCCCATTTATGGATTGGGTCTTTGAAGTTGCAGGGCCTATTTAATTTTTTATATGCTCTAAATAGAAGTCCTTTGTCTGAGGGAGAGTTGGCTAAATTTTTTCCCAATTCATGAGTTTTCTCTTTACTCCATTAGTGATTCCTTTCGATGTGCAAAAAAACTTTTTAATAAGATCCCAGTTGTCAATTCTTTGACATATTTCCTGTGCAGTCTGGTTTTCGTTCATGAACTCTCTGGCTACTCCTACGTATTCAAGATTTTTACCTACTTTGTCTTCTATTTTTATTTATTATTGTTGTTGTTGTTGTTATTTTGGTAGTACAAGGGATCAAACTCAGGACCCTGTGCTTGCCAGGCAAGTACTTATTCCACTGAGCTATCTGCCAGGCCCGCTGTCTTCTACTTTTAGATCACACCTCATATGTATCAGTATGAGAGCCAGTGAGCATGTAGGAGGACTTAAGATACTTGGTGGCCTGAACCACCTTATGGTTGGTTCAGTGGCTTCTGTGTAGTGTCACTGTCTGTAAGGAGCAGTCACAAGTTAGAGGGATAGGCCTGAGCCCTCAGCCCTCCATCAAGGACTTCTACCTTGACTTCTCTTCATCCCTTCTCTGCAGGGTTCAGCCCAAAAACAACTGTAACGGGTGCAAGTAGGCCATCCTCCAGAGAACCAGCTTCAGAGGAATGGACGCAGGAAGGAATGGCCTCCTGCACCTCTACTTTTTACTTCATGGGGGAAAAATGTTTCTCCAGCCTTTCAGCACACCTTCTCTGATAGCTCACATGCTCCCCTACTGAGCCCAGGAAAACAAATTATGTGAGCAAAGACTCCCAGAGGTCTGACGCCACCTAAGCACACAGACATCAGTGAGCAATTCCTCTGTGAAAGAAGTCATTCCACCAGGCCACGCCCAAGTGTGCCCTGGGCAGGACCTCTGACAGAAAGAAAAAGAGGGAGAAACGAATGAAACCTGGCCTCCCTGGCCCTGCTCAGGGTGACTCTCACCTGCCCCCGATTCTCCTGTGTCCACCTCTACCCAACTGACTGCTTAACATTCTGCTTGCACTCTGTGGCTCTCAGTTTAAAAACAACCCACCAACCACCCAACCCACCAACCAACCCATGTGGCAAATGGCCAGTTCCAGAGCCAAATCTCATACCAGACATGCTCGCCAAGGTGGATCCACATCTGCCTCCTGTCCTACCTTTCCCCTTCCCTCAGACAGCTTTCAAATCCCTCTTTCATCCTTTCCCCACCTTATCATCAACCAGGCCTTGCATACCCCAGGCTGGGTTCAGTCTCCCCGGTTCCCAGTGGCTGTTCCCTAGCTGGCAATCTGCTGCCCTTTAGTATTTCTCTTATCATTCATTAACAAGACCACTGAGAGAAAAATAATACAGCAGACCAGGAGCATCCTAAGTACACAAGGAGGTGGCTCCTCTTGAACAGAACACAGCTGTGTGCTCTGAGCCTGGCCCACTTGGACTGCACTCTGAAGCTTACTGAGCTTCCCACAGCCATGAGCTCTTCCTGCAGGCCTCTTCCCTCTTTGCCTAGCCTGAGGGTGAACATGCTGGCACCTCTGCTCTCAGAGTCAGGGCACCATACACACTGCACATAGTTGGATTACTGATCAATGGATCCATGTCTAACAAACAAGTTCAGTACATGCAGCTGTCCTCAGAGCCCTAGCACCTCAGAGGAGGTCCAGAAACTAGGGAAACAGCAGGGTTTGAAGCAGGTAGTTTCCCCAATGAGAGGGCCCAAGTCATAAAGGGTGCTCAAGCTCTGGTGAGGTCTGGCACTGCCCCCAACAGAGCAAGGAAATAAAGTTGGCCATTTAGCTGGGCATGGTGGCGCACGCCTGTAATCCCAGCACTCGGGAGGCTGAGGCAGGAGGATCGGTGAGAGTTCGTGACTAGCCTGGGCTACCAAAGTGAGCTCAAGGCCAGCCTGAACTGCATGGTGAGACCCTGTCTCAAAAAAACAAAAAAATAAAAAAATAAAGTTGGCCATTTAGTGATTGGTCACTGAACATGTCTCACATAGACATGAAATGTCATTGAATCCTACAGTGAGGGCACTATACTACTTTGTGGTTTCTTTTCATTCTTTCTCTCGGTTTATAGACAAAGTCTCTGGAGCTGAGGATTCAGCTCAGTGGATGAACACCTGCCTGGCATACAGGCGGTGCTGAGTTTATCTGGAGCATCACCAGAGGGGTTAAAGGGAGGGAGAGAGGGAGCACAAGAATCGGGCTGCAGTGCTGGCATGTGCCTAACACGCTAACCACACTTGCTAGCCATCCCTTCTAAGGAGCTACCTTAGCATCAGGACCTCAGCAGGCAACAGCATCTATGTAACATGCCTGAACATTGACTTTTGTATTGAGCCTGATGGCTATCTTAAAAATTTTGGCAGCAGATAGCAGATTTCCTATTTCAAATGATGATAAAGTTTTGCTTTTAAGAAAACTTAAGTGAGTCTCTTGAAAGAAAAATAGTAAGGAGTGCCACAGGTAGTATGCCGATACCACACACACACACACACACACACACACACACACACAGATGTGAAGGTGTTACATAGGTAACGAAGGATTGACGGCATGATGTAAATGATATGAGAACAGTGACAGAACTTGGACTCTGGAATGCCCATATTTTCAGATAACCCCAGGCCCGTCCCCTGTCCAGGCAGGTCCTGTGTGCCACAGGTTTGTCCTTATCATCTAATGTGCAGTGGGCAGCTAATTCCTAAGCTTCCACACCATATTGTCTGACCTAAGAGGAAGCTGCTGGCTCGTCTTCTTCAATTTCTCTGGTGATAACTGACCATGGCCTAAGGACAGGCATACATGACCTGATTTATCCCATGTTGGGGGAAAAGGATGGGGCTGGAAGCCTGACTGGAAAAGTAGGATTTCTTTCGCTCCTGTCAATAAAAATATGTCAGCCCTGCTACTCATAGATGCTTTAGACTGAAGGCAGAATCTAAGACACCATCAGGGCAGGTTGAAGCATCCAGGGCCTTGGTGGTACGCCTGAACACGTCACTTTGCCACACCCAGGTCCTGGCCTGCCTATCCACTTCCTGTGCACTTAGGAGAGGTGAGATTTTTCCTTCCTGGTTAAACCAGCTTCAGCTGCGCTATTTTTGTTGTTGCCACACGCTAAACATTTGTGTCTCTCAAATTCAAGTGTTGAAATTTATTCACTGATTTTATGATGTCAGGAGGTTGGGCTTCGGGGGAAGATTGAGTCATGAGGGTGGAGCCTTCATGCACGGAGTTAATGCCCTTATAGTGTGGCTCCAGAACGCTGCCTCATTCCTCTAGCTACACAGGGATATCATAAAGAAGTGCCACCTGCGGGCTGGGTATCAGGTGCCTACCAGGCACTAATCCTCCTAGCTTTTGATCTTGGACTTACTAAATTCTTTCAGATCTGCAATAAATTAATTTCTATTCCTTCTAAGCCACTCAGTCTATAGCAACCCAAATAGTTAACCACAGCGCAAAGGCCCTCATGATCCTGAAGTCTTGGGTGAGTCCCAGACATACTGGGTTCTCTCCTCAGCTGCAATTAATGACAAAGGTGAGAGGAATACAGTGGAAAGCCTTATGGCCCTGACCGGGTGACCTCGTTATCTTTACCCTTCCACAGGCTTCTTGCCGTGGATCTTCAAATTCCCAACCAAGTGTTCAGGAATGTGCTGCCTAAAAGTTTGGTGCACTCAGATAACCCAAAGGGAAAACGACCAACCTTCTTGCAAATAGGTCCTAATCTACCAGTGGCACCCGTAGGCTTTCACCCAGCAGCACTGTCATCGTCACACCCGTTCCGGTACCCCCCTGGCTCTGCTGTGTTCCACTGTTCCACCATCTTGGGGCCACCCGCAGCTGCCCTCTTGTCCATGCAGAGCCAGCTTTGCCATCAAATACCTCCAGATACATTACCAGTCTGTCTCCTCCCTGTTCTCATCTTCAGACTACATCCTTTCAGTTCACTCTCCTAAGTGTGATTTGCTAACTTTGTAACTGGTTTTTGGCTCCAGCCAGGTCCTCCAGTGGCCATGTTCTACCATGATGAAAATTACATCCTTCAATGACATGCAGCTGTGCTGAGGCCAGCAGGAGCTTGGACACGGGAACCCACACTCTGTGTGACCCTGGGTGCAGCACAAGGACGAGATGCTATCGCTGGCTAGAGGGGAGTGGTCACAGGCACCATGTACTCCAGCGGACCAAATAGTCACATCAGCTCCTATGGTTAGACTGCGGTTCCCGCCTTGCTAGCGGATGGGAAGTGGCCCCAGCCAGTGCCTGGGAGCCTTCTGCTCTTCACCTGCTACCTCAGTGTGACCTCATGCAAGTCTCTCCCCTCATGGGCTCCCGGTACCCTCTTAGATTTTGTGACTTTATAGCAAAACTGAGAAGTGACCAGTAGGCTCGAGGGCTACACTGGGAATACACTGAGAATACACTGGGAATACACTGGGAATACACTGGGAATACAGGCCAGGCAAGGCAAAAAAGAAAGCAGGAAGGGCTGGATTTTGCTTCAGCCCTTTCTCCTCCCCGCCTTCCAACAGCTCACAGCCGGGTTTGTCTGCCTCCCTTCCCAGGGAAGGTGCCATGGGACCACACAGAAGAATTTTCCTTTTGGCAGGTCAGTGGGCTTTTTTCACCTGCTACATACAGGCTCTTTAGTCCCTGTAGATAGACCACCTACAAGACTTTTAGAGAGAGACTTTCTAGGGAGGGCCCTTCTTAGCTGTGGGACCAGTCCCAGCAGAAAAGAATGAGGAGCAGAACCCTGGCCTGAGAGCTGTGCTGGCTATCCATAGCAAGGCATCCATGCTTTTAAGCAAGATCCCATAATCCCTTCTGTGGCTCTGGCCTTTCTTAACCCTCATAGCTCATCTGTAAGAGCAGGTCCCAAGGAGAAAATTTAGCTTGCATGCACACATCTGGCCCTACCAGTTGTTAAATTATTGAAGTATTTCCAAGATAGCTGTTGGATAGCTTCCTCTCTAAGTCCCTGTTCCTATTTTGTTGGACCAGGAGCAGTGTACCTGGTACTGAGTGGAGTTCTAGAAGCCATCCCTTGAAAGTGCTTACCACATTTATTCTTGTCAGTGCCTTGTTTGTCAAGCACTTTGAATATCATCTTTGAAGTTCAGTGCATATGAGACTTAATTAAATAGACCAGGGGTCTACAACAAGATTTGGTTACTTGCCCATAGGCCTAATGATGAATGGATGAATAAGATGTAGTGGTGGGGAATCCATGTGGGAGATGACTCAGCCATAACAGCAAGTGCTGATTCATGCTATAATGTACAAGACCCTTCAAAACATTATGCTAAGTGAAAGAAGACAGATATAAAAAGCCACATTAGTCTGATTTTGTTTATATGAAATATCCAGGTGAGGCAAATCTCTAGCAACCAAATGTAGAAGAATATTAGCCAGTATCCTGGTGGCAGGGGTGGAGAAAGCAAAGCTAAGGAATATGAGATTTTCTTTTCAAGTAGTGAGATGTTTCAATGATTAAGCATTTTAATGGTCAAATGATTTTGGTGATGGGTGGATGAATGGACAATTCTGTGAACTTACATGCTCAAAGTTGTCCAGGTGTGTAGTTTAAATGGATGAACTGTATGGTACATGAATTAATGCTGTTAAAAATTATACAGTAGAATCTCCATAAACATTTATGAAGTTTAAAATTACACATACATGTATGTATGCATGTAGACTATTGCATTTGCATATAATGCACACTCTAATACAAATTCAAAGATTAGGCTTTTATAAGGTGAGATAAAAAAGGTTTTCATATTTTCTCTCCGCAGCCTATTGGATTGCTTTTGGAGAACCCTGCTGTACAAGCAACAGCCAAATTTCCCAAACCCGCCAGCTTAGAAAGCCTTTGTTCTTTAGAGCACAGCGTGCAGATTCCAGGGTTTTTAAGAAACTCAGGAAGGCTTATATGCACTGCTATTTTTTGACGCTCACAAAATATTGAAAAACAAACGAATGCTAAGTGGGCAGAAATATAAAGCAATATTTTAATCATTTACATATTTTTAAATTAAGGCTTTTGGTATAAAAAGCAGAATGCAATATAATTGTGCCATTCACACCATAATTAGCACTTTCCTAGTAAAAACTGGAGTCAATGCACAACGCAGCAACATGGTGTAGTTGGGGCGAGCCATCAGAAAGTTGCGTGCTAACATTTTCTTTCTCATGAGCACCCAGCCTGGCCCTCTGTAATCATGGGCCCCCAGAGACTTATCCTTCTGGGTGAAGCGGGAGAATTAGACAGAGGGGAACCAGAGCAGCAGAATCCCTCTCCTGCCTACAAGACCCCTCCTTCTACACCATTGCTGACCTGCACCATTTGGAAGGCAAAGGAAAGAGAGAGGTTGTGGGAGGCCCAGCAACATAATTGGGAAGAGAACTAGTCAGTCTCCTGGACACAAAGCAACTCGTGAACTCACTGCTGGTGGGATATTTCCTGATGAAGGTTTGTCTCTTTAATCTTGTCTTTCTCTTTGATCTGAAGGACAAAACCAGTGAGGGAGGTAGGGGATACAAGCACTGTAATACACCCTCCTTATTTCCTCCTCTGCCCTGAACATTTCCAAAGCCAAAAAGCTCTAGAGAAAGGCCAGGTCAAAGTCTCCCTCAGGTTTCAGGCCTCAGAAATTGAGTACTTCTCCATTTGGAGCTGCCCACCGGTTGCCACGGCAACACAACATCTGCTGCCCAACTCTGCTCCAGCGGTCACTGGGCTTGGCATCCTCCGAGCTGTTGGAGGCTTTGCATTTCACCTGATGTGCCGCTCTGCTCCCTGAGGAATGCCTTGCACCTTGTCCACAAAAGAACTTTTATTGAAAAGGCAGGTTACAGAAAGAAAAGAGGTTAAATCTGTGCAAACTGCAATTCTGAGGAAGCAAGCTCCTTCATGTGCAAGGTCATTAACGCTGCCAATCTTTGGATTAATGTTCTGCCTCTCTTGATCTCAAATTCTACTGTAAACCATCCTCCCAGGCGTTATTTATTAGCATTTGTTTTTGGAGGCACATATATTATTTACTAAAGCTTCTATAAGCCATTTGAAATATATATAAATTACATTCTCATCTCCCTCATTTTAATACACTGCAAGTTTAATTGACTGCCTGATTTTCTTTGTGCTCACCAATTATTTTTGAAACAAAACAAGATAGAATATAAACATAGACTTCCTTGCTTACCACTTGCTCCCATTTCTCCAGGTAGTACCTTTATTCCCACTCCCCCTTAAATAAACACAACTTGTCTTGCTTACTGTAATAGCTGCCATTCTTATGGGTCTCTAAAAACCTGAGAGGCTCTTGCCACTCTCTCAAGGCTCAGGAATTTAAGGAAGGGCTCCCATGAATGGTGGCCAGCTCATCCCATTTTGCCCGAGTCGTCTTCAGATTTAGCACCAGAAGTTCCACATGCTAAGACATCCCTCACCCTTAGGCAAAATGGGACAACTGATCACCCTCTTCCAAGCTCGCTTATGCTCTAGATAAGTGTTTTGGGGAAACTTCCTTGCCCTCTTACACTCAGTTTTCCAACTTACAATGATAATAAGGCAATCTGTAAAAAGTCATGTTGAGGGTTAATAAGTCAATGGTTAAAAATACCTGATGCGAAAGCAGAAGCCCATGCATAGAGGCTATTATTCATCTTAAAATTAGAATGTTTAATACGACATTCATTAGAGATCCGAGACGCTGGTTTGCTTAGATTATCTAGCTGTCTAAGGCTGCGATGAGGGCCAGGAATGGATGAGTGAAGTTGCCTAGGGTAGTACTTGAGCAGAAACATGCTCAGCTACAGATTGCCCTGTGAGCATTAGCAAGGTGCCAGCCTGCTTGAGCCGACTTAGATCACATAGTCAGGCTGGAATTCATAGTGCTCTGCCTCAGCTAAGATCATAGTACTTGCTACTGGACAGATTCTCCTCATTATCTTTGGTGACAATTAGTTTCTAATAGCAACCATGTTCTTAAGCCATCAAAAACTGTGCCTGCTACAAAATACTTTTATTCTGGGGAGCATGAAGGCAAATCAAAATAAAAACCCTTGGTTCTCAAGAGACCTTGAGACCTGAATCACAATAGCTTCCCCATTTCCCTAATACCATTAAATTCCCTTTTACTGTTAACCATATTTTGTAGAGCGCTTTTAAGAAGATATTGCACTTTGTGCCTTCTTTTGCTTGTTATACTTTTTATCTAGAAATAAATATAGGTTCACATAGAGTCATAAGAAATAATGGAGATCCCAAGCAACTTTTACTTGGTGTCCTCTGGGGTAACATCTTGCACCCTAAAGTGCAGTATAACTAGGACATTGGCTCTGGCACCTTCAACACACTAAACGTTTTCACCCTTGCAGGATACTGCCTGTTTAGATCGTGTCTCCAAATTCAGTTGCTTCCTACCCTCATGCCC
>PVJA010001681.1:0-121056 GCA_004027025.1 Myocastor coypus | reverse complement strand
TTGTATATAAGTAAGGGGGAGATGTTGGGAGCCTGCCGTGATGTGCAGGATGACGCCTACACCCTGCCGCCTCTGCTGCTCCCCCGCCCATCTTGTGTCCAATATGGCGCCCATACCCTGCTTCCTGAGCCTTGCTTAGTCTCTTCTCCTCTCCAAATATGGTAGTTGATAAATGCTTCCTTACTGTTGCCCAATCGCTGATCCCCACGTTTAATCTTATAATTGGTTAGATGTTGCTTATAAGCCCGAGCACGGGAAGTGATACGCGCGCGACACGTAGGAAGCCGTCTCGGACGGACATGTATTGAGGTCGCTGCCCAGCCAATAAAGGAGTTAGCAGAGATAAGGTGTTCGTGTGCTTTCTTCCGCGGGACGGAGACGGCGACGGACACAAGTGCAAGGTCCCCGGGCTTCAACCCCTGGGCCTGCAGTGCTGCTCCCGCCTTCTGGGAGGCGCAGACAGGACAATTGAGACTGGGTGTAATGGCGCTCCCCTATAATCCCAGCTCTTGCCAGGTTGTAAACAGGCGAATCACTAAGTCAGATCTAGTAGTTAGACCCTTCCCTAAAATACAAAAATAAACAAAGACAAAGTTGTGTAGCTGCAAACTCTAATTTCCTTTCTTTCTTTTGCATTATTTGTAAAAAAGAGATGAAATATATCTTCCAGACTTGATAAGTACTGACTATAATGATTAACATAATGTCTTCTAGTGGAACATAGAATCTCCAGGTTGGACATTTTTTTTTCAGCCTCAGCCTGCTGTAGGGGTGGGGCTGGCACAGCATATGGTACCAGGGACCAAACTGCAGTCCCTGTGGTTGCCTAAGCTTTCCTAAGCAGGTGCTTTAGACCACTGAATCATCGCGCCAGCCCAGCAGGTCAGATTTTGTTGTAATATTTTTTTTTCGGATAGAATTATTAAAATGCAGTAGCCTTGAACAATCTACCTTAGGCACTGGCAAAATGGGATTGATGATTATAATCATAGAGACTTTTTAGTAATACAGAAATGAATGAATCCTACCCCAGAGAAAGTAAGTGAAGAGTATTTATGCATCTCTGATTTGCGAGGGTTGAGCCATTACAACTGGGTATAGAAGCGAAGGAGAGCAAGGGGTACTGGGGTCCACAGTGCCTGGGGATGTTCTCTGTGACCACGCTGTGGGCGGCACCAGCAGATGTCATCGAGGAAGGGCCATGCTTGTCTGTGCTTATTTCACTGAGTCTGAGATGCAGAAAAAAAAGCAGGAGCCACCGGCCGTCAGGGGCCCACCTTGGGCATTGGAGGAGGACTTTGGCTTCCCCGAGCGCTGTGGCAGGCTCTGAATCGGAGACCGCCCTTTCTAGGTGACCCAGAAGCTGTCCCCCCTCTGTGTAATCAGCCGTTTGGTGTCTGACCAATGCAGCTGGTGGTCAGAACGATGCCACTAAATAGCCACGTGGGAAGGAGCTCAGAGTGGAGCACTCTCGATCCAAGACACAACATTCCTTCATATCTTTTTCTTTTCTTTTTATTATGCCTTGATAATTTGTTTACTTTCTAATGCAACCCTCCCCTTTTTCTGTCATATTAGAAAAATTGTTACTTGTCCGTGCGGGCATCTGAAAACAGGCTTTATGTTCAACATTCCTCCCCTGAGCTCTCTCTCTCTCTCTCTCTCTCTCTCTCTCTCTCTCTCTCTCTCTTTCTCTCTCTCTCTCACTCTCTCTCTCTCTCTCTCTCATACACACACACACTCACACACCCTGAGCTCTTCACAGACCTGTCCGCAGGTGTTCACTGAAAAATCCTTTCACAAGAGCGTGCCAGCGCCTCCTTCAGGCTCGTCTGTCAGAGCTAGCATGAGTGACCCACGTCGCATTGCGCTGCAAGGTTTGCTTGCTTCTCACTCACTCAGGAACTTAAGAGAAACTAAACAAACTACCTGGCTTTCCAGGCACTGTTACCATAGCAACCCTCGGACCAAGGGCGATGCAGCCCCAATTCGGATAGGGGGCAGTGCTCTGTCAGAGATAAAATGCAAGCGTCAGCGGCCCGCGCTGCTGCATTCGCATTCAGCCTGCGTCTTTGTAGATCGAGTCCTCAGTCACCTCGGCTCATTGTTCATGCCTGCAGAGTGAGCAGCATCTGGCGGTAGCGTTCTCTGTGACTTCAGGAAGACGTGAGATGTGCGCAAGTGTTATTAAGTGCCCCGTTGGGGAGTTTCTAAAGCCTAAGAGGCATACAATATGTCCCATCTTTTCTAGACGGTTCTTTATTTGAAATCAAGATTATTTTTATTTAAACACAAAAGTACTTCCCTGGATACTCTTCTAGAAGGACAATTTTGCATCGTGTTTTGCTTTATTTGCACTTCTCTTGTGGTTATAGTTTCAATGTCAAGTGCATCGCTAAAGAAAAGCTTTACTGTGATTCTTAATCTGCCTTAGATCCCAGAGTTAAAAGAAAACTACTACAAAAGTGAGTCGATCTAAGCTTAATAACACTGCTGTGTCATGGTATGTAATGTACACTGTCTTTCTACTTTAATTTTCTGGGGTCGGTATTTCCTTATTGTAGCATGCCTTTTATTTAGAGTAGAAAGGCCAGGTTGTTCAGCAGCACAAGTGCCTGTCTGCCAAGCGCTAGGTCCTGAGTTTGATCCTTGGTACTGGAACAAACAAACAACAACGACAACAACGACGACAACAAATACCTTTGGCAGGCCAGATAGCTCAACAGCGTAAAGCGCCTGCTTGGGCAGAGTGCAGCAGTGGAAGTGCGATCTGGCTCACGGTGCTGGCCCCGTCCCCAGGATGCTCTGAGAAGGTGCTTGAGACTGGACGTGGTAGTGCGTGCCTGTAATCCCAGCACTTGGGAGACTGAAAACAGGAAAATCAGTACAAGTCCAACCTGTCTAGTGAGACCCTGTAGACCCCATACTAAAATACATTTTAAAAAGAGTGTAATTGTCTGAGAGGGCTCCTACTAAATCCTCGTACGATCCATTACATAAAGAAATTAAGGAAAAAAGGTTCCAAAATATCAAAATAATAATTGATTATTGTACATAGCAGTAAGCAAGGATAATAGGAGACTGTTATGCTTCTTCTATAAGTAATACTGCCTAGACATATTATGCTCCACAAGACACGTAAAGTACCTCAGATTTGCTACATTGAAGAAGGCTGAGAGAAATACGGCAAGTTGGGTTTTACTAATTTCTTAATTGAGAACTAGGAAAGATATGACCCAGTGTGACGCCACGCCGGAGAACTGGAATATTGACTGAGGAAATCAGAGGCTCCCTTCAGTGCAGGCTTACTCACCGGGGACTAAAAGCAGTAAGAAGTTTTCTTTCACTGTGCCTCATACATGCTCATGGGTGTTTACTTTTAAGGAGTAAAGGTATAAGAAAACAATTCTGGTTCTTAAAATTATTATAAAATTTCAATTTAAGATGTGATTCAAGCCGGGCGTGGTGGCTCACGCCTGTAATCCCAGCACTTGGGAGGCTGAGGCAGGAGGATCAGTGCGAGTTCGAGACCAACCTGGGCTACAAAAGTGAGCTCAAGGCCAGCCTCAACTGCATAGTGAGACCCTGCCTCAAAAAGACAAAAAAAAAAAAAAAAAAAAAAGATGTGATTCAATCCCCAGCACCACATGCTATGCCAGCCTCACCCCCCTAGGGCACACTGAACTGGTCATAGAGTCTGAGTGTGGTGGTGCACGCATGTAATCCCAGCAAGGGGGAGGCTGAAAGCAGGAGGATCCCTGTGAGCCCAAGCTGAGTAGTGAGACCCTGCAACAAATGAATATATTTTTTCAAATCCTGGAAAGCATAGTGCATCTTTTAGAAGAGCTTTGTTGCAATCATTTAATGACATATGCATAGTCTATTCAAGTCACTTGAAATTTACTCCATTTAACATACAGTTTTGTTCCCTGCCATGATACAGGGTTTTGAAATTTTTTTTCATAGTCTTCTCTTTAGTGAAATATCCACAGCACATAAAGAAAGTAACTGTCAAAATAATATTTAAGAAATAATTTATATCTTAGGAAACAAACGTGGGTGTTGTAATAGTGCAATCTATTTTTAATGTAACTAGTAAACCCATAACATCCTGCTCTTGGTGTATTGAGGTTTACAATAATGTAGACCATGTTATCAGTTCTTCTAATGACATAATAGCGTTATGTTTTATCCTGGGTTGAGAATACACAATCTTATATGGAACCCTTCTCCAAGTAAGAAAGTAATATAAATACTTGTATTTCGCTTAAGTCATTTTAATTGATAACTAAAATATTAAACTTATATATGTTAATTAGTTGATATGGAATGTTAAATGAATTTATACAGTTTATCTCCACAAACACCATTTCTTTATAGTGAAAAAGTGATCGAAACTTTCTCAAAATGTACACTACACTATTGTTTTCCTGTGATCACCCTACTGTGTATTCACACCCAAGGACGTTTTGTTTCTGTCTAACTCTTGAAGAGAACCGTTGACCAATGCTCCCCTCTCATTCATTGATTCTAGACACAGCTATTCTATTCTGGAGCTCTAGGTTACAGTCTTTACAGTCCCTTTGCCTTTCTGTGCCTGGCTTATTTTGGTAACATAGAATAATATCCGGTTTTTCCATTCTAGTTTTTTCAGAGAAGGAATTTTTACAGCTGCACAGTATGTCACTGTGTGCAAGTTTTATACTTTATTCACCCACCAGGCAATGCACTTTTAAGTTGCCTCCATGTCTTGCTACAGAGAAGAGTTCTGCACGAAGAGGGAAAGGTGACTGTTCTTTGACTGCTGATGTCATGTCTTTGTTTTTAAATTTTTTTATTACTTTTAATAAAAAATTACAATGTGACAGTTTCAAAACATGTTAGTAATACATTCCCAATAATTGATACAATGCATATTATTGTCTTCCTTGGAGTTATACAGAGCACAGGGTACAGACATCGTAAATTTTCTAAGGTTATTGGTACAATAGATTTCTTCTGTTTGATCTAAGAGAAGGTAGTTGTATACATAGCCCAATGTTCCATAATTGCAGTGGGTTGCTGGTGAAACTTACAATGCTGTAAGCTGCTGAATAGAGCCTTTTACAGCTCAGCACACTGAACTACCTTTACGTTTTATGCATTATGTTTAATCTTTTCCGCTGGGTGGTTAAGTGCAAGTTAAAGCAAGACCTGTATAACAAAACATGTAGTTTTTGTATCTCCCAAGGTCAGTCAAATCCCCTCTGGATTTACTTTGGAACCATGTGCAGTGCTTTGGCAAACTGTTGTCAGTGTCGACTGTCTAGATGAGTCATGGCCATTGCTTGACCAATTTGCTCTCTGTGAAATCCTGAGAGAATGTTTTCTCTCTAGGTGACTCTCCTTAGGCACACTATATACCTTCAATCCCCTTCCTCTCTGGTCCCTTAATCTCCTTGAACAAAACATCTGGGAAACTACTGAGTTTTAGAATGTTACAGCACAGGTTCTGTTCTGTCCTGATATCGTGTCTTTTGAGTATGCTCCAGGAGTGAGACTATTGAACCACCTGCCACTCTCTTTTTAAAGGTTTGAAGATCTCTAAACTATTTTCCACAAAGGCAATACTTTCTGCTACCTCATTCTATAGGTCTATAAAAGAAGCATTTAAAAATATAAGAAAATATTTTTAAAAAATATTTTATAGCTTTAGACTATGACAGTTTGACCTTTTTAACATATGCAGAGGACTTTAGCAATTTTCTCCAAAATATGACTGTAATGATACAGTTCTCAAAGCCTAGGAACTACAAAACGACCATTAATGAAAATATAATTCAAGAAGTATATGGCTCTATGAATTCAAAGACGTTTGCATAGTAGCCTCCTGTTATTGAAGGTATTTGTGTAATCTAATGATTGCAGTAATTTTGCTTAGATATACCAAGAACATTTTGATGACACAAAAATTCTAATATCTTTGGATAGGCTTAATATCTTGAACTCAATTATTGACTTTATGTATTTTAAATAAAATTAAAGAATAGTAACTTACCTAATACTTGACATACTTTCACCTGGCTAGGCAATTTCGTTATGATTCACCTGACAGAGCAAAAAGCTTAGAGTCAGAAGATGGGTTCCATATTCACATTCTTTTCTCATCAGCTGTAAGGTCCTGAAATTAAAACCTTTCTGTGGTGAAATATCAACTCCTGACAAAGAAGCATGCCAACGTAGATAAGTTCATGTTTATGTTTGATTCAGGTAAATAGTGGAGAGTGAAAAAATACTTCACAGAAGTGCTACAAGAGAAAAACAAATTACCACTTGTAGCATCTATGAACTCTTTCTTTCTTTCTTTCTTTCTTTCTTTTTTTTCTTTCGTCTCTTCCTCCTCTTCCTCCTCCTCATCCTCCTCCTCCTCTTCCTCCTCCTCCTACTCCTGCTCCTTTTTGTTCGCTCTCATCTAATCCCTGCCCCCATTACTGGTTCAGGGTCCTAACGCCTTCCCTGACAGAAGGACCATGTTTTCTTTTGTATCATTCTTCATCCACTGCCACGGATGATTGCTTCAGATTTTTCTTTTTTCTAATTAATATTTTTTTCTTTTTTATAGTAGAACAAGAAGACATTGGCTGCATCCCAGTGTTAAGTTGAAAATTGAGAAAATGCCAGAGGAATATTATTCTATTCCTTCTTCTTATTTGGCCCAGGAACCAAACTCAAGGTATTCTACTGTTCTCGAAATATTTAACAAATATCAAGCTCCGTACTAATCACTGTTCGTAAGGGCTACAACATAGTTTTTTGTCTCCTTTCTTTTTTTTTTTTTTTTTTTCTCTTATGAAACAGCCAAACTAAAGTACTGGCACAAACTCCTGGGGGGGGGCATGGCATGTAGGTGAGGTCACGTAGGTACTGAGTACTGAGTAGCATGCTCATGGCGATTCAGCCCAGGCAGCAGGACTGCTAAGAAGGAGATGCTAAGAGACGTTGCTTAGAGACACCAAACCTCCCACCACTGCTGGAATGCAGGGAGCTTATTTTGCATCCAAAATGTCTTGAAAGCGCTGTTAAGCAGCAGAGCTGGGAGCTGTGAAGAAGCCAGACGGTGAAACCAGAGGTAGTAGTGCACAAGACCTACACTGAGATAAATACATAGCAATCTCAGTGACAAGAGAAACACACGAGAACAAAAGAGAACCCACCTCCATCTCATTCCGTGTGACCCAGTGTGAGGGCTAGCTCGCAGAAGAGGACAATGGCATTGCCACTGGGCTTGGCCAGAAGCCAGGCATGGCGGGAGAGAAAGCTCAACGGCAGACGGAGAGGACCGGACGCTGCGAGCTCCCTCATTACTAGGGTGAGCCAGCAAAACTGAAGATTTGTGAGAGCTGCAGTCACACTTGGAATCTGCATCAGCACCCCATGCTTAGTGGTCTCTCTTTTGCTTCTGAGTGTCATTTTTTCCTTTGGCCAACACTAACTTGGAAATGCATCAGGAATGCCATAATAAGAAGCATCATTCCAGCTCAGCCAAGCTGATACCGGCCAAAGCCATCGGAGGGAGCAGTTAGATACTGACATAGAATCAGGGAGCAGGGAAGAGCTTGCGTTCATTTCCAGGCTTACTAGTTAAGAGATGGTACGTGCAATAAAGCAAGTGAAGCAAACCATGGGATTTATGTAGATCGAAGGAAAAGAAAAAAGAATTCAAGAATAATTAGTCATTGGCTGATGCTCCAGTTTTGAGATGCCAGAGACATAAGTAGGAGCTAGCCAAGGACAGCGCAGAAGAATTACAAGTATAAGATGAAACTCCAGAGAGGTTGGGAGCCCAAAAGTTGAAGGAAGATGAGGATATAAGGAAGAAGACAGTGCATGATTGAATTCTCTCATTGAGAAACTGGGCTTCAGGTTTGCTTCCAAATTGCTTGGAGAAAAAATTAAGACAGAAAGAGTGCTGATTAGTGCTGAAATGTGTCTTTTTGTTCAATGAGCAGAAATGTTTATTACAGAAATTACAATTTTACGGTTCGCTATGAGTAGAGCTTTCCAGATTGCAGCCAGGCCTGAGCCAGGTATGTTTCCAGACACTGACACCCTGCATCAGCAACTGCTGGACAACTATGAAGTCACTGAAGCTTGCGTTAGCCACCATGTTGCTAAAATTATGAATGGCTTCGTGATTGTTATTTCAGCTTTCTCTTGAGTAGCAGCTCATCCCAAGAAAGAATTGTGTGTGTGGCTCTGGTTTCAGTGCATTAAAATTGGTGAAAAGAATTATCATTTCTTTGGCATCTTGTTGTCACAAATTTTTTAAAGAGAATAAAAATTAGTTTAAAAAAACTATTAGAAATGATACAGAATTTCACAAAACAAAGTGAGAGGAATTGAATAATGATTTTATGTTGCCTATTGTTTTCTTAAATTAGTTGGTCAGATTACCAGATAAAAGCATGCAAATTTGGTAAAAGAAGTTACAATGGAGATGGAAAGATAATTAAGCGTTAATTGTTCCTTTCAGTAGAGCAGTAGATAATAATTATCTTTTACAAATAGAGACAACATATATTCCTAAATGATGCATGCGAGACAAAGTTTTGAGTTTTCCGTATTATGTTAATTTTATGCTAGTTAGCTCTGGAAATTTGCAAAAGGGGTTAAGAAATCTATTATTACTCATTGTATGCAGGACAATGCTGTCTGGCAAAAAAAATGCAGGAGAAAAATTCATCCTTTTTAATGTTTTGAAAACCTTGGTCTCCAATTAAGGTTTGCCATCTTCTTGTCACAAGACATAAAGAGCTGCTGAAGGGCAACTGTGCTTCTGCAAAATGGTCCGAGTTTCCTGGCCTAGACTTCAGCATTTTCTCAAAGGGGTTATTAATGGTGGAAACATCTTGCTTCACTTTTACGGAGTAAATATTTGGTAGCTTTATGTATTTTCTCAGATTTGCAATTGTGTTGAAAATTATGCCTTTAACTGTTAACATTTCCTTAAATTTCATGACTAAAAAACATTTTAAAGCATACGCTTAAGCCTCAAAAAAAACTTGAAATCTATTGTTAACTATTCATTCAAAAAGTATCACTGTGTATTTTTGACATTGATTACTGTGTACTTTTGCCACTGATTGGTATCTGAACTGTATTAATTGTTCTGTTCATAGTTTAATAGATTCTTTACAATTGTGTTCATCTTTTGAAATCTGGTGTTAATTATTTTGAGCTCCCGTTTTAAACAATTTTCTACATTCATATATGATTTATATATTTTACAAACTCCTCCATTTATTTCAATATTCTACTTTGTTAAATATTTAGTTATAATCACAGTCCTTAAGGTGTAGCTGGGGTTTATTTTCTACAAAATAACCATATGATAAGGGCAAAATTTATTTCTCAGATTAGGAAATGATTACTCAATCTTATGCCCTATAATTCACTAGGTGGATCAAATTTTGTTAATGAGCCTTTTTTGGTAATAATCTCTAAACACCCACCTGGTTCACATGTAACTCTTATAGAATGTCCATGACAACTTGAGTTTAGCTTTTGCTGAGTTTGCTCACTTGAAGCAAAATATATTGCATTCAGGATCCCTGCTGACTTGCTTTGCATTAATAATTTAAATGAAACAACACCTGGCAGTAAAATTTCAAGTGTTTCAGTAAGTGGCTGTGACTTATTTAGGCAAGCATCTCGGCTCTAAATCCTCTTCCTTGCTTCAATTTATATATTTTTAACATATTTTGTACAGGGTCTACCAGGTCTCATTACACAGACCGAATTCGTAGTGATTCTCCTGTTATCAGGCTCCCCAGTGCTGGGATTACAGGCATGCGCTGCCGTGGCCAGTCTCATTGACCATCTCTGTGTGCCCCAGTAGGAGGTCTGGCACAGCATGCCAGAGACTGAACCCGGTTCCTGTATCTCTCTAAGCAGGTGCTTTAATCTGCTAGGATATCTGGCTTGCTTGCTTTTTTTTTTTTTTTTTTTTTTACCTTTGTTTATTCACTCATTTTCATGGCCGGCTCAGCCTGCCCCGAGGGCAGGGCTGGCGCAGCATGTGGTGCCGGGGATCGAACCGCAGTCCCTGAAGCCGCCCAAGCTTTCCCAAGCAGGCGCTTTAGACCACTGAGCCATCCCGCCGGGCCTGGCTTGCTTGTTGGTTCAATATTTTTACCCACATTTCCTGGCTCCATCAATGGGAACAGCTGTGCTTCTAGGAGTACCATCGTTATCTCCTAACGCATATATTTCTATGCTATTATGATTGACTGTGACAGAGGATGTGGTTTCATTATACCTTACCATGAGCATTTCTCTCACACACTGTGGTTATTTTCTTGGTTTTGAATGCTTCTTAGTGCTCTAATTTTCTGAATCACACAGGTTCAAAAGAAGATAACAAAGGAAGAATGTGAATCAACTATTCGTATTGAGGAAAGGTTTCATTTTCAACCCTTGGATATTAGTAAGTGGAGGCTCCAATGTAATTTAAATTGCAGACGCAAAGCAGATTCCTCACCCCTCTTTGCAGCATGCAATGGTGTGGCTGTCCTCATAGTAAAGAGTTTACAGCACAGACTATGGGCCTCCAGCCAACTTCTCCTTATCCTTCAAAACAGGGACATAGTACAAGGGTTTGGAGCTTACCATCAAGGAGGTGATGTGACTATTAGTGAAAAACACTTTAACAATGCTAGATATCAATAGAAATGTCTTCCTTAGCATTTTTCGAGACTCAAATCATGTAGTCAGTGCGTTTAAAGTGGACTATAAATGGTTGACACCATTGTCTAGCATATTTCAGCTGATTCTGTCATAGGTTACACATATTTAAAAGCACTCATCTATTTATCTGTGCAATCCTCTCCCCCACTTTTCTTCCCTGGGAACCAGAAGAACTGCTCTCACTCGCTCCGTGGTCTTGGTCCATGTTCTGTGCATGGTCTTATGGCCCTTGCAGGGGGTTGACACTACACATCTAACTCTCTCGCCTTTCTTGAGGGTAGGGCTCACATTTATGTATGTTTCAACTCTAGACTCAGTAAACATAGAATCTGATGTTTGAAAGGTTTTTAATAGATGTATTTAGATTTTGAAAGAGAAGGGATATGAGATGGATTTTGTCAGAAAAAATATTCCTAAAAAGTCAAGTAAGACTTATGCTTCCTAATTTTGGGGCCTCAAGGGTTTGGTGGGAAATTGTTTTCCTCAAATACAAGAATATTCTCTTTCCTAGCACTCTGAAATGAACACTCAGTACAGCAAAAAAAGCCTTGCACTTTCAGTTTTATTTTAGGAGAAATTTCTGTACTTTAAAAATATTCACTGACCCCAAATGTTGGAATAATTTGTTCAGCAAAATATCTCATTTTTAACTGCCACTGTTTTCCATAAGAGAAGCTTATATTGGAATGCATTCCGCTTTCCATACTGCACTTAACAGTTTCAGTCTTGGAAGCACATGAACGTCTATTCAGCAATACTTTTGAATCATTTTGACTTTGGAAATGGGGAAGAAGACTTTTAACCCTTTCATTTACTCTAAAGCACACTCCTCTATCCATAGTTATATCACAAAACAAAGTTCCCTTTGATAGGCCAATATTAGATCTCTAATGCTATTGTATAATTAAATCACAAAAGCATTTTTTTGAGTAAAATAATTGCACATAGGAATCCTGCTTTTAGCTCTCACAGAAAATGTTGCTCCTGCTATTTCTGAAATCATTTTCTTTACTGTCTTCTGTGCATTTGAAAGATATTAAAAACTCATTTCAGATGACAATCAACGAGCCATTATGAATTTAGCCCAAGGCATTTGAAACAAAACTGGGTTGGGTTTCTTTCCATCTTGGTAGCTGACCTTCCGGCGCGCACATCTGACAGACCGCCCTCACCGTCTGCCCCATATTAGTCCCACTCGGGCGACGGGCGCGAAGTGCAGAGGCTCTGCCGGCGGACGCTGTCTTACTTATTGGCTTTTATGGAACGCTGGCTTTTTTTCGGGTCAGATTTGAGCAGCCTGAAAACATCTTAAATCAAAAACATATAGAGCCGGGTGTGGTGGCACACACCTGCCATCCCAGCACTCGGGAGGCTGAGGCAGGAGGATCGGTACAAAACTGAGCTCAAGGCCAGCCTGAACTGTACAGCGAGATCCTGTCTCAAAAAACAAAAATAAACAAAGAAACAAGCGAACAAACAACAACAAAAAACCCCCAAAACTTATAGATAGGCTTTAAGGCTGTAGATATTTCAACTTTTACTCAGTCTCCAACCACCCAAATTCCTCTTCCATTTTAATTTTAATGTACATAATTAAATATGTTGGTAAAGAGAAGAAAGTAAGATCATGTTTTCTCTTCAATAGAAGGGAAATAGTAAAAGTAATATCTCACTTTCTTTAAAATAGAATGGTGGATATCTCACTCGTATAGGTATATTTCATAGCCAATATGATAATATATAATAGACAGTGCTATATAAGGGAAAGATACTTATTCTTTATAAATGAAATAATGAAATAATAGACTCTAATAATAGAGTTTTATATTAAAATTGTCATTGGATTAGTTCTAGTAGAACTCTCTCATTTTATCAGTACTGTAATGGAATGTATTATAATTTTGCACCTGAGCCTTCTATTATTAACTACATCATTGTTTATATATTACTTAAAATTTTGAGCCACAGTGGAATGGTTATTTTAAACCTTCAAAGATTCTTCATTGTTCATCTTTTTCTGCGCAGGTCAGGTTATTTTGGAAAGATGGCAGCACCATATGCAAAAGCAGTATACGAAGGCATTATCATGCTACAATGACTGAGGAGGTCATTTAATTCTCTTTGGACAGCCTAGTCATGGTCATGGAAGCTCTATAAGTCTAACTTATTTTTAACTTTTTGGATTTTTATCACAGTGACAGTGACCCTTGGAGATGTCAAGTTAAGATTCTTCTAATAGCAGAGTCGATGAAACAGCAGAGAGGAAGAAACCAGAAACCCTAGATCTGTGGGTCACTATAGGTGCAGCTATTGTGTAAGACGCAGCATGGAGGTTCCTCCAAACAACAGAAGTAGAGGTGAAGGCAAGATAGGACAGTGACCCGCACACGCCCATCTTATAGCACCATGCTTCAAACAGCTAGATCTTGAGAACAGTGTCTGTATCCCTTACCAGGTGATAAAGAACATGTGTCTCCACGCACAATGGGGAGGATGGCTTCTTGAGATCACAACATTAAGTGGAATAAGTCACACACAGATCGAATGTCAGCCAGTTTCTCTTCTATGAGAAATGGAGAATGGAACAGAATAGAATAGGGAGGCACAGATCTTTTGCAAATGGAAAGTGGGTAGGAGATTGAGCGAGGGGAAGGAGAGGGCAGAGAAGGAGAGAGGGAGATTGCAAAAGCATCAGCATGCATTCTGTGCCTGTACCAGCTCCTCTCCACGTGGGCAAGGTGATCTTTAGGCGTTGTAAACACCTAAAACAGCTTAAAACTGGAGCTAAATCCTATCCTGCATTCCCATTTTAGAGTAAATATCCAAAGTGAAGTCAATTTCTCAGACATAAGTGTGCACACACTCCTGCTAAAATATGAAAACGACTCACGTTTATGAGGACTGGATAAAATATTGCACCTACACATCCCTACACACGTGTGCATCACACATATGCATGCTTGTGTAGATTGTTATTCAGTCATAAAAAAGAGACAGTTGTGTTGTCAGGACAATATGGACGAGTCCAGTGGCCCTTGTGCCTAGAAATTACCTAGACAAATATACCACTGTCTCAGTCGTACATTCAGTTTAAGTGAGAGGCTTAACTCATAGGTGCAGAAAGCAGCACTGTGCATGGCCAGGGCAGACTGGGGGAGCGAGGGCAAAAGAGAAAAGACTAGAGTTACAGTGGCAACGAGGTCTAGGTATGTCTAATGCGATGACTACAGATTTCAGTACTTCATTATTGGATCTGTACTATATGGCACAGCAAGTACCAACTTACTTGCTTGAAATTTAATAAAGGATTATCAGCATTCTTTTTTTTTTTTTTTTTTTTTTTTGTCTTTTTGACACAGGGTCTCGCTATGCAGTTGAGGCTGGCCTTGAGCTCACTTTTGTAGCCCAGGCTGGTCTCGAACTCGCACCAATCCTCCTGCTTCAGCCTCCCAAGTGCTGGGATTACAGGCGTGAGCCACCACGCCCGGCTTATCAGCATTCTTAATACACACATGCCCAAAGCGCATGAGTGCAGGCGCACACACACACACACACACACACACACACACACACACACACTTGCGTGCATCCATTACAGTGATAACTATGAGTCGGATCTATCACCTTAGTAGAGGTGCTCAAGCTTCACGCCGAATGCTATGGTAATGAGGCAGGTGAATTTAACGTAATTCGTCATACGCTTGCACTGCTCGTGAGTGAGATTAGAGCCCTTACGAAAGTTCCTTATCCGGCTTTTAGCTGGCTTACCTTCCCACAGTCACACTCCACAGGGAATTCTAAGACGGCCCGCTACTTAAGGAGCAGTAGCACAATGCACAGGAGCATGTGGCTTCAATGATAAAATGGGCAGAACTAGAACAGTTTGAGAAGAAAACTTTTCACAGTGGATCCATCCTCCTCAGGGGCTCAGCCTATCTCAGGGGTTCTGCACAGCCCCCATTTGTTACTCAAATGAAAAGTCTTAGAACTTTAGTTTTAAATAATATTGTGGCCATTTTAGTATTACCTACTATAGTTTTATTTCAAACTATTTATTAGCTTTTAAAATTGTATCGTGGGCTCGGGAGATAGCACAGGAGTACAAGTGCCAAGTGCAAGGTCCTGAATTCAATCCCAGGTTCCAATAAATAAATAAATAGATAGATAGATAGATAGATAGATAGATAGATAGATAGATAGATAGATAAATATTGTGTCAGAGGGTCAAGGATATAGCTCAGTAACCTAAGTACTTGCCTGGCAAGTTCAATATCCCATGTCATGGTCAGTCCTGGGTATCTCTCTCTCTCTCTGTCTCTCTCTCTGTCGCTTCTTTTTCCTCTTCCTCTTACTCTTCCCTTTCACCCACCCCATCCCTCTCCACCTCCGTTTCCTTCTGTCTTTTCCTTTTCTCCCCCAATTTTGCACGTATTTATCGGTAATATAACTTGAAGATAACATTATATAATACATTAACCATTGCCGAATTCCTATCATTTTTTTTTACTAAAATTACATATTGTTTCCTATGTACTGTTTCCAATGGTTTTCTTCTACCATTTTGTATTTTCTTAAAATATATAAAAAATTAAAAAAGATATATCTGTCACACCCTCCTAAACTTGCAGACATGTATGAATGGTGTCAATGCTTTTGAGCTAAGGTTTGTACAAAATTTTAATATATTAATTCATTTATAAATTTTCCAAACTTATTGAAGTGTAATGGAGAAAGAAATACAACTATTCATTGTATATAGGATGATTTTATATATGCGTATGCTATGAAGTGAATATCACAGTTAGATATATCTGTCAACACTCATTTTAGTTCATTTTGCAATACCAAAAATGTCGAGTCTAGGTAAATATGAAAGATTTTCTTTTAATTCAGAAGGCTCGTCAGTGCGTCATCTCTCTTGCTGAATTTCCAGGGGTCCTCTTCTTATCTTCCGCTCCCCTCCCCTCCTTCCCCTCCCCTCCTCCCCTCCTTTCCCGTATGTCCCCTTCCCTTCCTTTTCCCACCCTCCTCTCTCATCCCCTTTTCTCTCTGACCTCTTCCTCCTCTTCCTCTCTCTTTCCACTTCTCCTCTTTTTGTTCAGCCTTCTTCTTACAATGACCGGCTGATCCCATTAACTCCATGTAGGTAATTCAGAGTAATTAATAATAATATAGACAGGATAAGACTCTGCCCATGTCAGTATGCTCAACGACTGATGTTCTGCACAGTTCTCTTTGACAGAGGTAGCATAGTGACTTCAAGAGGTCAAAGCAGACGCTCTTAGCATCCGAAGAGCTCTTTCTTGTGCTTCTGTCTTCCACAGCCAGAAGCTCTTGTCATTCGGCTGTGTAGCTCACTTTTGCTTTTTCCAAGTTTGATCATTATAGATGTGTTTAAAGTACAATTTCACCCAACGTTCTTTCCTTGAAAGAAATAGTCAAACAAGAATGCTTTCTCTTAGCCTACATATTTTTATTATTCTAATCTTCTTGTCCCAATGAGGTCTTTCACACACTGCCTCTCATTCATTTTAAGGAAGATCCTTCAAAGAATATGCTCACTATTTTTAGGCACTCATTTTGTTGATTATTACTTTATGTAAAATTCAAAAATTATTCCTTGAATACTTATATACTGTGCACTTTATCATATACTATTTATACAACAATTCCAGGTGATTTAAGATGAACAAACTTGGGGACTGGGGACATAGCTCAGTAGAATAAGCACTTGCCTGGCAAGCACAAGGGCCTGAACTCAATCCCCAGTTCCACACAGAAAAAGGATTAACAAACTTACTTTTTATATATGAAAAATGTGATTAAAATAATTTTCCAGGGTCTTTTAGAGGACCATATTCACATATGCATGAATTCAGTATCTGTTTCACTTTTGGTCTATTATGGTTTGTGTTTAAATTTCATTGTAATACATGGAAAGCACTTTTCAGTAACACTCAGTGGCTGAGGTTTGAGAGACATACTCATGGTTCATTTCAGCAGAAGACACTAGGTCCTGTCCACCGTCAAGACTGTGTTCTCGGGTAAGTCTGAGATGTCCTGGACACATACACTCAACTGAGGAGAAGGATGTAATGATATGCGAGATAAATAATCTTGCACTTCCATCATTCTGGCTGTATTCAGATTTTTTATCTTCAGCCTATATAGAAATTCGGGGGAGTGTATTCTGGACGACTAGGTCCTGCCAACCCTGGTTGTGTAGAATACACAATACCCAGTGGTTCTTCACCAACTGCCCTGCTCTGAGCAAAGTGCCTGAATTTCTGTAAAAGACTCAAGTTGCTCTTTCTGGTAATATGGTTCTTTTCTTCCACTGCCCAAGAGAATTTCACTTACACTTATTTCTTGTGCCACAAGTATATATCTTATGTGTAAGAGGAAGATTCAGAAGCAGGCAGAAGTTTAGAATCCAATTATGTTTGATAAGCTTTTGGAAAAAACGCGTTGTTTATGAGGAAATGTTCCAAAAATATCAAGGGCGTTAAAATAATGAGGATTTTAACTACTGTAATTTTTTCTCTGTGCTTCTATTCACCTTGTAATGAGTGAATTTAAATTACTAGGGAAGGGCTGGCTAAATAGCTCGGTGGATTAAAGCACCTGTAGACAGGCACAGGGGCCAGGGATTCAGTTCCTCAGTCTGCCATGACCCCAGAGCATGCTGAGACTGTGATTGAGTCTGGGCATGGTGGAACGCCTGTCATCCCAGCTCTTGGGAGTCTGTAAACAGGCAGAACACTGTGAGTCCAATCTAGTAGGGACCCTGAACATCCTGTAGGCCCTTCCCTAAAAATGAAAAAAAAAAAAAAAAAAAGAATTACTAGGGGAAGGGAGGACATGGGAGAGGGGTAATATTTCAAGTCCATCACACATAGCACAGAGTTTTATATTTCACAAAGGTGAGATTGGGCAGTTTCATTTAATGACAGTGTAAAATACAAGAAAAATAATTGTTATGAAACATAAAGAGAGCGAGCATAGTACAGTTTCTTCGTATGACTAAGCAGTACAATGAATGCATTTGTCATTCATGGCCTGATATATTCTGCATACATGTAGCAGTCCACTGTTGTAAGTGTGGATAACACAATTGATTATTTTCCATTTTCAGACTCATATATTATGTGTAACTACTGAATTATTGTTTTTAAGAAGTGGCAAACTTTGACTAGGCTGTAATCAAATAGCATTGCTTGGACGCTATGTTATGTAACTCTTCACGCACTTTGAGTGGCTGCAACGTAATTCTCTTAAACGCTTTGGATTGATTCCTTACAGTGGCCAGACAGAATAAAGCTACCTGTCAGTAAGAAACTTTCCAACAGAAGCCTCCAGATGGATGAGGAAATGGATGGCCTTGTAAGCGGCAATGTCCAGGTTCTGTATGTCTACTGAGCAGATGCCACAAACGGTTTCCTGTCAGTCAGGTAGGCAAGGGAAAGCTCTTCGTTTCAGTAAGAATTGATGGTTCAGTGTCTCAGCTCAGCAGGTTCATGTAGAATGCGTGATGCTCCTCTACCACAGCTACCAGGTAAGATGTTAGTATTGGGCATACTTCAAGTGTGGTGACCTCGTGTATCCCTTGGGGCTTAATAATTTGTGTCCCAGGCAGGAGAGAGTAATACACAGGAACATTTATAGCAATTATAAGACTTGAAATATTTATGTTGAGCATGACTTTGATCACTTCTCAGTGGACGACACAGACAGCTTTAAAAAATAAATTTACTTCAGAAAGTATCTGAAATATGAAAATAACAGGTAGAAAATTAATGAGCCTGTATAATTTTTAATGAAGTCACTCCACTTCTGAAATGCTCACTGAGTGGCTCTTCAATGCCATTCCTTACTGTCCCGGATTTCCAAAAGCTGCTGCTCCCGTAGCTCAGGGGTAAGGGTCACACCTCTCTCAGGTCCTGTGCTGTGCTCGATTCCACTGTCACAGGTCAGTACTCTGCCTTTATAACCTGCTGACAAGTTTGGTTGCTCCCTTGTTACATCTTCACATACACATAAGAGATAAAAATGATATGAATAAAACAAAATTTCAAATGAATATATGGTAAACTTTGGGCCCTACAAGAGCCAAAACTTGCATAGGGATGAGACAACAACACAGAAAGTTTTCCGCGGGGGATGCAACACAGCAAGCAGATATAGCTGCAGATGACGCGCAGCGAGTGAGCGTGCACCCGGTGGCACAGCGACAACCCGCTGGAGCACAGCTCGGGCTGCTTAGGGGGTCAGGGACTTCATCCCGGCAAGCAAGATGAGCTGGGCTGCTCCAGCTGCAAAATCAGCATCCACGCTTCTGTGTGTCCAGCGAGTGTGTGTAAGACACGGACCCACGTCCTACAGAGACGACGTGAAGGAGGCTCAGTGGGTACTGCCCACGCTGTGGCTCTAGGCCAGAGCTGAGAGCCTGAGTTGAAGGAAGACTCCGTCCTCGGAAGATCCGCCTACCTGCCTCTCCACATCGGAAAGTGTACCTGTGCTCTTCTGCCTGGGAAGGGGCAGGCTCTGGCTGCTGCGCAAGTCTCCTGTTGAACAATCTCTGTCACAGGGAAAAATTTGGAGGTCTGCCTCCCAACACTGGAGAGAGATACCTTGGAGAAAGTCTCGCTCCTTATCTAAGGCATTTGCAGTTATAGGTAGTGTTGATGGTGAGCAGATGAAATGCTATTTTCTTCTGGTCTATCAAAGGGACAGCTAACATTTAATTTTTTTTTTTTTTCTTTTCAGCTTCCTGACCACTTTTGCATGTTGACAGCTGGTAATCTGAACAAATGTTTTGAAGTCAACAAAAACATGCAGTATAATAACCGTTGTTGAATTTGTCTCATCTTGTCTAGTGAAATTCTATATTGTGTCTAATGTTTTTATTTAAATTTAACAATGGTTATATTACATATTTTCATCATCAGATCAGTTTAGATTAATAGATACAGGTATATAAGATTGATCAAACAATGAAACATTAACACTTTCAATAAACATTACTTCTTTTTTTCTTTCTTTTTCCTTTTTCTTTCCCCTTTCTTTTTTTAACCGTTGACACATTGCACATTGTCCTCACAATAGTTCTACAGAGCACAGTGTGTGGGCATGAACCACCTTCCTATTGATGTTGTTAAGAAAAAAAAAAAAAAAAAAAAAAAAAAAAAAAAAAAAGAAAAAAAAGAGAAGAAAATTCTTCTCTTTGAACTAAGAGGAAGCAGATGCATACACAGTCCCATGTTCCACTATTGCAGTGGGCCACCAGTGAAGCTTGCAGTGTTGGAGGCTATTAAATGATTTATTCTCTTACACAAAAGTGAAAAATACGTGCGCATGTCATCACTGACAAAAACAAAGACATAGGATAATATTTTCATCTTAGGGAGTAAAAAACAAGAAGTTTTTTGTCAGACAGTGGGTGAGTGTATACTCTTTGTCAGAAATAGCAAATCTCTTTAAATCCCTACTCAGTTTATTTGTTTGGGCATTTCTTTCCTGCAAAATCCGGAGAACAACAGCCATTTGCACATATGCTGAAAATTGAGAAAATGTCCACATTTATTCAGTATTTTATCTTTGTCAACTCACAACTTCAAACATATTTTATGTTTTACAGCTCATAAAAACTTTGTGGCATACATAGGATGCTGTCATTTATCTCATTCTTAACAAATTTCCAAAAGCTTTGTGTGCTTTCCCTCATTTTTATCACCAAGACAACTTTTTTCTTTTTGCATTGGCGTATTTCAGAATGGTATGTGTTATGAAACAGTAATTCCATTACAAAGTTTCATGGCTTGCCTTCACCTACATGTAGTTCATGAAAACGTCCCAACAGTGAGGATTTTTTCTTTGAAATGTTAATCAAGCAGAGAAAGTATTGTCAGGGGCAGAACGTGAGCGCTCTTTCCTTTGGCCTCACATTAAATCAAAATTGAACCTAAAATACATCACCTAGGAGAGTGGACATGCACAGAACTTTGAGCATGAAGAGTCTGCTTTTTTTTTTTTTTTTTGTCTTTTTTGAGACAGGGTCTGGCTATGCAGTTGAGGCTGGTCCTGAGCTCACTTTTGTAGCCCAGGCTGGTCTCGAACTCGCACCGATCCTCCTGCCTCAGCCTCCCGAGTGCTGGGATTACAGGCGTGCACCACCACTCCTGGCTAAGAGTCTGACTTATTTGCCTGATATGTGCTGAGTTTTCTGTATGGATTCTGGAGTTTCTCATGAAGAGTAACTCTTGGTTTATGCTGTCCTTTAGGTATATGTTGTCCTCTAAAATGCCTCTGTTTTCAGAAGTGGGGTTCATAAGAAAGGACTGCAGCATTGGGTGCTGGACTCTTCGAGGGACTACTGCACTGAGGAGTCCACAGCTGGATGTGTGGCTAGGAAGCATGAGCTGATTGGAGGAGTGGAATGCTCAGGGCGGAGTCGGGGGGGGTGCATCTCTTGCATTTTCCCTTCGCTCCCTCTTCCTGGCCACCAGAGTACAACAAGCTTTCCTTTTCTCCTACCCTTCTACCATGCTACTTCCTGCTTGGAGTCAGCTGAGCATGTGCTGAAGCTGTAAACCAAAATTAACTCCCCTCCCGTTAAGCTGTAGGATTCAAGTATTTTTCTTAGCAAAGAGAATGTAGCTAAGACAGTCTAAGTCTTCCAGGAGCATTCAGTCTAGTGAGAGAAACAAAGGAAAGATGTCTTCTATAAAGCTGCAAGCTTAACTGAGGCATTGTGACCTTCGCGGTGCAGGAGAACACTATTAAGGCTTCATTTTGAGGTATAAGAAGGGATTAGGCAGCAGTAACAGAAAGAAAACATTATGCCATCTCAAGGTAAGTATGGGTAAAAAATGTAACAAATGTTTGTCATACCAAGGAAAACAAGAATATAAATTAGGGCTGGGATTGAAGAATGAAAAGATAACAGGACACTGACAGAATTAAGACTAGGAAGTCAGGTGGAAGCCAGGACACAGAGCCAGGGATGCCTCGCTACAGCAAAGCTTAG
This sequence comes from Myocastor coypus, assembly GCA_004027025.1. Classification (NCBI taxonomy): domain Eukaryota; kingdom Metazoa; phylum Chordata; class Mammalia; order Rodentia; family Myocastoridae; genus Myocastor; species Myocastor coypus. Next base: position 99,305 of record PVJA010001681.1, on the reverse strand, counting down.
GCTTTATTTTGGAGGTGACATGAATCCAGAAGAAATTCCGAGATGCAGTCTATAAAGGATATTTCCAGCCCCTGTGGCAACATAGTCAGAAAAAAATAAAAGTTGGTATGAGATACGGTTACAAATGCAAGTAGGAAATTAAACCTGAGAGCCACAAAAGAAAATAATTCATAGGTTTTCAGATCGTCTCAGTATCCAAATTTTCAGCATCTTGGAATTGGTTTGTTGGTACTGGTTGGAGTGCAGGTTGGTTGGTGAGCCGCTTGGGCAGGAGAAGTGGGGCAAGAGAGAGGCTTGGATGCAGAGGGAACACATGCTAGTGTATAGGGAAGGCAAGATACGAACTTAGGGGGAGAAGAAGGAAATATAAAGAAAAAGTTCTGGGATCATCAGATTGTCACTGGGACACTACTGTATCGTCTAGGAAGTAGAGGACTTGAAGTAAAGAAGCCTGGAAAACAGATGTGGCTCAGAAGATTCTTATCCTCCTTTATCCGTTTAATAGAAGCAACTGAAAAATCAACAGACTAGAGTGAGAAAGTACTCAGAAATTTTTAATAGGTCCGCGAGGCTAATTATCCCTAAAGTCAGTAAATTATATATCTTAAGTATCTATCTTATCCTAAAAAGCAAAACAGCAAAATCTAAACAGCAAATAAATTATGCGTTGTCTTTCAGTCTCATGAAATGGGAAACTATTGTTTTACTAGTGTAATTGTTGCGTCATTCTATTAATTATCAGCATTCATCCGGAAACGTAGTTCCGAGAATTCTATGCCTGCTAACCACCCTGCTGCAGTACGAGTAGGAACATACTTGATCCTGAAGAACATTGCCTGGGCAGAACATGACACGCTCAGCCCTCCAGGAGTTATCAACAGACTGTAGCATCCCCAAAGTGATTAAGTTCAACACAGTTTTTATCATTTAAGTTGTTCCTGGGTTAATGATCTCACCAACGTGGTGAACTCTAAGTTTGTCGTAAGCTAGGAGCCATGCAAAGTGTCTCATATGTCCTTTCAAAAGCTATGCTCGAGGTGGACTTTTTTTTTTTTTTCCCTCAAACAGATGAACTCACTAGCAGGCATAAAGGATCATGGGAGCTCAGTTGACTGCTCTTATGAAAGAGTCCTTGGCTAACAGGGTCCAGGTCCCGATTCGTGTAGCACAAGGAGGACACCCTGCTCTGCCCAACCTCAGAGCCATCAGTACTGTCCTCTTCCTGAGGTCTGAAAATGCATGGTCATTCCTCAGCTCCGGAGAGCCGCTTCAAATCCAAGGCAGGGAGACTGTTGAGCACTTGCAGAGTGTGCTTAAGCATGAAGGGAAATCAATACCTTGAGTTAATTAAGATGTCAAGACTGATAAAACAAAGATAAGCTGCAAGGGCTTCAGAAGAGCTGGATTTCTGTGCATGGTGTTTCTGTCACTTATTCCCTGGGCAACTTGGAGCAAATCTGATTTGTGTAATCATCCCAGAATAATTACCGAGGAATGGTTGCATCTCGTCTATGATTCTTGGTTACAGTTCTACAGAAGGAAGGGCACTCATGCTGTCTTCTGGAAGAGCTTGCATTATGATAGTCAAGACAGGCTAACTAGAGAAATGAAACAGGAGTGAATGGTGAAGATTGTGGGGGTGTTGGGGTAACAGCACCAGGAAGGCTTCTTAAAGCAGGTGGCTTCTGAGTTACAGACTTGGAAGACCTGTAACCCATGATTCACCCAGGAACATCTCAGTTCATGCCCCTCCCTCTTCATTTCTGGAACCACAAGGAATATTTTGTCAAGCTGAGAACTTTTTGAAAGGTAGCATAAGTCCAATGAATAGTAAGATGTTTGTAAGCATGCAGAAAAAGTTAGTGCAGGAGGTTGGGCAGGATACTGACTCTGCTTTCTTGATATTATTCTGCTTCTTTGTGCAGTTTAATAATGATACTGTTGTTAAATTCTCTATGATCCTAGATTTGACATGGAATGGCTCACTTATTCATCAGATAGCTTATTGGCTTAGGCTTAGTGTGAATAGAGCTGGCCTTGGAGTTGAGTGTAACAGTAAACAGAGTCAAAATTCTGTATATTTGTGCGTGAGTGTGTTTAACATGTATTTATCTGTTTACCTGTACATGCAAGCAAGTTTCATGTATATTAGCTAGTATTTTATGCCTTTTGTGGTGTGCAGAACAATATTCCCATATGTACAGCCCCTAATCCCAAGTCCTGTGCATATGGTAACCTGTATAGCATAAGAGACTCTGCAGATCCCAAATTATGATGAAATTATAAGTAAGTTATAAATAAAGTAGCTCACCCTAAGAAGGGAGAACTATCTTAGTTCATCACTGTGGATTACATGTAATAGCAAGGTCCTTATAAGAAGAAAGATACAGAGCCAACGAGGGAAAGGAATACAGCACAAAGGGGAAGATGCCCTGTCAGGGGAGCCTTGGAAAACGGGTGAGGAAACAAATGCTTCCTAAAATCTTCAGACTCTTAGAATTTCAGATAAAATATATGTTGTTTTGTAAGCAACTAAGATAGTGTTAATCTGTTCTAACACCAAGGAAAGCCAAAGTATACATTCGTTAGACACTGATATGTATCATGTTATTATAGGCTTACTAAAAATTATAAACTGTAGTACACACCACCCAGACTCTGCGTTTATAACAAACAGTGTCAGCTTGATTGAGAAGCGCCCAACTAGATTGGCTGAGTGCAGCTCTGTGTGTGGAAGACCCACCCCTCAGAGGATTGTCACCAGAATGGTGCACAAGGGAAAGAAAAGGAGAATGGGTCCCGCTGGCCCTACGGAGGAGCTGCTGTCTTCACGCCAACCCTGGATGGGGTCTCCTGGCCCCCAGCGCAGACCCTTCAGCCTCCTGACCTGCTGCATGTGGGAATCTGAAATGAGATTTGAGCCCTTAAAGGAGTCCTTTGGATCTCCGGCACTCAGACAGCGAGAGCTGTTTACCTATCCCACATGTGCCTCTTGGGCAAGTGGTATGAGTCGGTCTTAGGAAGTTACATATCTGTGTATCTTGCGTTGATTCTCCTTATCTGGTGAGTGCTGACTGATACAGGGCTTCTGGTTCAAAATTCTGGATTCTGTAAACTTGTTGGTGATTTACATTAGAAATCAGCTTCTTCCTGATCTATTAATGCTAAAGAGCACATATATGACAAAGCCATGCTCTGCCTCAGAGACTGATTCTTGCTATGTTTTGTCTTTTCAGTTGTTGCAAGATCCACCGCCTGAGTGTACTATGCACTTCAGGCTTATTTTGAGCTCACTCTTATCACAGGCTGGCCTCAGATGCTCAGTGATAACCCTGGTGCAGCCTCCCAAGTTGGGGGATTAAAGGGCTGTGTCACGATGCCCGGCTTGTCAATTGTATTTCAATAAAGGTGGAAAAAGTTGGGAATTTAAAACTATATAAAATCCCTTCTGCTACCATGGTAGTCATATGGTAAAATTGTCTAAGTACAAGGTTTTGGTTTCTCATAATGAGGCAACTAGTTACTATCTGGGCAAAACGAATTGCTGATGTCCTAGTTCTTGATCCACTACCCAGCAGGTATTTTTCAGAATTATAACAGAAACATGTATCTCTAATTATCTGCCTAGCTTAGTTAATTGCTAAATTTTTGTTAGTTTCTCAGAGAAGCATGATAACTTAAGCAAACGGGAAAAATCAAGAGTGTAAATCCTCAGCGTCTACCTACACTTTCCATGAGACTGGGGATTAGGGAGACAAATGCCCAATGCTTTACTAGTTATTCTGGAAAAATCATGGATGCACACACACCAAGGTCAAAGGGCTCAGAGAAACTGCAATGTATTCGTTCTTTAGTTCCAATTTGTCATGGGTATTTAAAATGTTTCAATTTATAAAGATTCAATACATAGGTGGGAAATGGAGTTCTGAAGATGAATGTAGACAAGGGCTGAGACAGGAGGTGGCCCTGACTCCTCCTCAGAACAGAGGAAAGAGCAGGCTGAGCGTGGCTTCTGGGCTTTTGGATAGGGTCCTGGGGAATTGCTACTGGTTTTCTTCAGAAGCAGCCGACTGCTCAGAGGAAAGCTCCATCACGCATTGTTTCAATTCTCAAGAAGAACAGGGTGAGGCAGACATGCTTGCGAGTGCTTCGGAGAACCAAGAAAGGACAAGAAATGAGAGAACAGTAAAGCAAGGCCGGAAGTGGGGCGGTGCCAGGGGCTGGAGCCAGGGGCGCTTAGCACAGACGCTGCTTGGTAGCAGCGAGAGAAGGACCCCCGCCAGGGCCGCAGAGATCGCTGTGTGCCCGCCACTCTGGAGGGCAGCTCCCGACTGAGGAAACAGGAGTGCTAGCAGTAGCTCACACCATATATATATATATACATACGTATACCACGATTTAAATTGCAAGGTGAAGTGCTCTCTAAGTACCTATGAATAGTGGCAGCTTGTGGGCAACACAACAGTTTATCAGCTGTGTCCGTTGGACATCAAGGTAAGAATGAAGTTGGATAAGCAAAATACTTTTCTCCCCTGTGACCTTCATGGTGACAAACAAACAGCCTTGGGCCAGCGGCAACAGCGGTGCAATTTGGGAGGAACCTCTGTAAGTATGCATGTCTAGCAAAGCAAATGGGCGAACAGATAAGTAACTTTTGTTCTACCTGAAGACTTCTTGATGTTGAAACTTTAAGCACTTTTTCAGAGTCTTGCCAAGGCCGTTCAGACCCCACTTTATTCACCATGAGTTGAGTGTGTTTGGCTGGCTTTGCACAGGTCAAATCAGCTGAGGTGCACAGCTACGCTTTCACTCACCCGGTGCCGACTGCCTGCTCTATCTTCTGCAAGATTTGTTTCTGGACAGACAAAGCTTTCGCTGGTTATTAGGTATTTTTCACTGTGGCATTGCCTGGTTTCTGTTCTAGATAATGAACCTCCGATGAGAAGCAAGGGAACAATAATGTTTAAAAGGATGATTTAAAGACTCTGTACAATAGTTAATGAGGAAAGAAAGCTAGAAGAAAAATGAATTGCTGAACGACTAATAGAAGTTTCTACCAAATGACCAATTAATCAAATTCTCTAAGAAAAAATAAAAATTTCGAAGTCGAGAATAGAACCTCCATAATTGCTTCAGTCACTAAACATAGATTTTTGTAGGGAATAGAGATCCTTGTTGTAATAAATATGGGCTGGTTAATACAAATCAGTGTGTCACTCAATAAAATTTTTTTTATTCATTAGCTTTCAGCTGGATGTTGCTTCCTCCAGAAATTTCAGTTTCTCCTTTCTAGCTCTAAGTCGAATTTCTTCACAATATATTTTTCATTGTTCCTATTATTTTGTAGGTTACAGTTGAAAACAATTTGCTTATAGGGCAGGACATAGGCCTGGTTTGGACTTGTATCTTTAAGATTAGGTACTGGGAAAGGTAGGTGCAAGACCCCAAAGACACATGAAGAAGAGCAAGTACTTTTGGAATAGGTAGAAAATGCCTGTTCCAGGAGCTTACATGTGCTGTTTAGATAATAGAATGGTCCTGACCAGGGTTCACCCTTTGTTAGGAATGAAAGTAAGTTGACCAGAGTCTCAGGGCTTATGAGGAGCAGTGGTTGAAGCGTTGGACCTAAACATGGAAGAGGCTTTGTCTGAACAGCAAATCCTACAGGCACTAACCACAAGGATAACTTGCTTTTTAACTGTAGAAGAATTATTACAGTATTCATTGACTCCTGCGTTAAAAAGTTAGTTTCACAGGTTCCTTTCATTCAGAGATGCTTTGAATAAATGTAAAAGAAACAAAGCATGTATCTTCAACAAAGAAATATTGGCATGTACATCACCATCTTAAATACATCAGATGCTTTGCAAGCAACCAGACAGCATTAGACAGAACACAAAACAGAGTTTGGAGAGTTTCCAAATGCAACGTTTTTAGTCCTACAATGTTCAAGGACAAATTTCATTGTTTTACTCTTTGTCTTTTAACATTTGTTCTCTTAAAAGTTCCACAAAATTGTTCTGTCTTGTTTCATACAATACTCATAGAATTTATTTATGACTCTATTTGATTATAACACATCTATCATAATTATTTGGAGAGAAATTAATAGTTTTGAAATTTTTTTTTTCTTTTCAAAATCTTTGTTTACTTTAACTGGGTGTGATGGCACCTAACAGGACTTTCCACAATGTGAAATCATTAACTCACAAACCTGGAAACTTGACTAAATTTCTGTTTGTACTTGTCTGCAAAATTTGCCTTTAGTTTTCAAACAGAACAAAATTAAAAATGGTTTTTTTTTTTTTTTTTTGGCTTTTGAGACAGGGTCTTGTGATGCAATTTAAGCTGGCCTTGAGCTCATTTTTGTAGCCCAGGCTGGTCTCGAACCCGCACCGATCCTCCTGCCTCAGCCTCCCGAGTGTTGGGATTACAGGCGTGCACCACCACGCCCGGCTAAAAAATGGTATTTTCTAGTATTTGAAATTGGCATAACTGTAAAGGTTAACGTTCATGGGTACAGTTGTGAAATCTCTTTCTGTTGCTCATGCCCTACCTTGGGGTCTCAGTGTCCCTGTGCTGGGCCTGGCCGTCACAGAGATCCCGCGACACATGACAGGAGAGCCTCAGTGTGCCGCTCTGACAGAGCCCCTTAGCTACCGCTGCACAGAGCCATGGTGCTGCTGGTGAATCTCTTTCTACCTCCAACCTTGTTTCGGTGCTGTGGCAGTTGGACTCTAACACATGTCTTCTGTGCTGAGGCAGCTCTGGCCTTTAAACAGTCAGTAGGAGCTGGCCCGAAGGCCTTAACTGGAAGCAGGTGAGGGTTTGCTGCGGGTGGGTGTCCCGCTATGAGGGCTGCTGCTCTATCTGTTGTGTCTCAGTGACCTACGTCTTGGGTCTCTGTGAGTGGAACGCCAGTGCTGATACTTCCAGACTTCCTCTTTTGGTTGCATAATGGTTCTTGGGGAAAGGTACATATCTTCTCCCTAGGGTAAAGATGCTTTTTCTGTCATATTAAAATCACACGAGATTCTCAAAAATTAGAATGCTTTACACCTTTAATGTAGTACCCACAATGAAGTAAAGCCTTCCGTACCCCTGGTATGCTCTGAAGGTTGAAGCCTGGCTTCCCGAAATACTTCGAGGGCAGCTCTCCTATGATGTCTACTCAGCATGTTTTCAAAAGCCCTTCCCCGTGGAATTCTCCTTTACTCTTTCCAAAGCTGAACTGTGTGATTCTAAAGCTTATTCCTTCTCCCGCATGTACAACTGAACTCGTTTTCCTGCCTTCCTGCTTCCTTTTTATAAATTATAACCTCTGTACAGAGAACGGCCGTCCCTTTCTGCAAATAAAGCCCTCGCGTCAGGAGGCAAAGCGTTGCCAGGCAACCCTGCAGCTACACAGGCAGCTGCTTGCTCTTCATCCCTCTGTAGGAGTAAGTTTCTGAGCCGCTAGGAAGGGAGGAGAGATACAGCATAGATTTTTCCACCTATGGCTACCTCTTTTGACTATCCTTCTGGAAGCCGTGTGAAAAAAAAAAAAAAAAAAAAAAACCCAAAAACTATTGCCAAGTGAAAGTAGTTTCCAGACCTGTATTAATTTAAAATTATTTCTAAACCTTAATTTTCTGACTCAAAGTAAGTCTGGGAACTACAAAATCTGTGTCAAAAATGACCTCACATATAGGGGGACAAGTTTGAGTTTAAGCTGCAAATTGGATAGAGAGGAACCATATGAGAAAAGGAAAATGGTAAAATACAGCACAGTTTTCATTTTTAAAATTTTATTTATTTATTTATTTATTTGGTACGGGGTCTCACTACGCAGCTTGGACTCATAGTGATCCTCCCACCCCAGGCTCCCCAATCCTGGGATGACAGGTCTGCACCACCACACCTGCTTTCAGTGGCCAACAAAGCACGGGGTTGGCACAGCTTCCAGTGCCAGGGATCAAACCCAGTGCCTTCCACTTTCCAAGCAGGTACTTGGACCCTTGAGCTTTTTCTCAGCCACTACCACGGGATTATATAAAACAAACACCTACAGAAGAAAAACAAAAAATCTCCTAACATGTCCCAGAGTAGTGTCCATAATTCCACCTGTGAGATTTATTGTGTAATTCATCCCACTTCAATAATGAAATGCAAGGTTATTTTGGTTTGTGTTTTGTTTTAGTGTGTGTGTGTGTGTGTGTGTGTGTGTGTGTGTGTGTGTGTTGGACACTGCCACACTCCTCTTACTGTGGCCTTTAACGTGACAAAGACGATAGCTGCACCGAACCCACATGGAAGCGCAGTCCGCCTGAGGCAATGTCTGCCTGCTGAACCTCGCACTATTCTCATCCAACCCACAACCCACTGTGGTCCCCTTGGGCTCTCCGTCTGTGTCCTGAGCTTGTGTGACAATCTCACATGTTCATTTCAAGGGCTAACCGTACATCCAACACTCCAGGTTTATTCCACAGGAGTGAAACGGGGAAACAGGAAACCAAGCTCACAGAAGTGTATGTTACTTGTGCATCTCTTGGGAAAAGAAGGACTTTGACTTTTTTTTTTTTTTTTTACTTTTTTTTTTTACTTTTTTGTGGGACCAGGGTTCGAACTCACGACCTTGCACTTGCCCAGCAGGCACTTGTGCCTCGGAGCTATCTCCCCAGCCCCCAGGACTTTGACTTTAATGGATGTTATCTATTGGCTTTCTTTTAAAATTTACTTTGCTAATGATTTTCATTGATCTCCCATACTTCAACCCGTGGAGCTTTGCCTATACTCTTGGTAGCCGCTTTCCTGCCTCCCAAATATTCAGACAGGCATTTTAGGAGGTGAGGGGCTGTTCCACTTTCGAATTTGTGTCCCTGCTCATTGTTCCTGGTGTCTGGCACAGTGTTACATATAAGTCTTGGCCCTTTCATTTTAAAAATCTATAAGATTTTGACTTGAAGTTGGGAGGGAGAAATATTCTTGTTCTAACTTCAGCCTACCCACTATTGGGCAGGATATAAGCGCATCTATAGGAAAAGGCAGTGTTTTACTTGAAGGTTTTCCCACATCGTACATGGAAAGTATAACCTGTGACTTATTGTAATATCTCATCATTATTCACTAAGCTCAAGAGTTGACCTGCGTCCTGCGCTTTAACGTACTGCACTCTTGTGTCCTCTGTGGCACCGACTCGGTACTTTGTGCCAATCAATGAGCCGGTAACTTCACCTCTCCAGCTCTCTGTGTGACCTCACCGCTCGGGGATCTGACCAGTCAGCTAGAGTCTTTCCTGACAATTGCATTTGCCGCCTCCTGGCTAGGATTGCGATCGTCAAGACTGCTGTAAGAAGCCGTAGAGCGTTAGTGCCTTTTGCTGGCTCATCTTCTCCAGTGTGGACCAGCATGTTGGCGCATAAGAGAAAGGCTTCCCTGGAAAGGACCATGCAGAGGGCCCTAGGATAGCACTGAGAAACACAGAGAAAGAAAAGGACTTCCGCAATTTGCTGGTTATGATATCGGGGATACACAAGATACATGTTGTGACTATGGTATTAACACCTTTCTTTTTCCAAATAAGATCACTTGAAGAAACAGGAACTAGGACCTGGACATTGGAGGAATAAAATGCAACCAATAAGATCTGATAACTAAAAAAAAAAAATTCCAAGGAAAATATAAAATGAGTTTGACCACAGAGCAATGACTTTATAGCAGAAAACCTCACAACACAGCTAAAGCCAACACAAAGAGAAATTTATCACATCTGACGCTTAGCTCTATAGCAGAAAAATTCTGAAATCAATCATGTAAATGTCTATTTCAGAATGTAAGAAAAATAAGAAAACAATAAAAGTAGGATCAAAAATTGGTCAATTTAGAAATGAGAAAAGACAATGCAGAAAATCAATTAGCAGAGTCTGATTTTCTTTAGAAAAATCTATGTAATTGATTGAACTTTTATTAAATTGCTCTTTCTGGGATTACTGTCTTTGCACACGTAGTTTGTGGCTTCATTTTAGCCTTGGCTGATCTTTGTGTATCCCAATATGTTCTGCGGTGACGTGGAGAAGGGACAAACTAGACGCTGTAACGATGCCATGTGCCTAAGCTACTGGGGACTTTACCCAGAGGAAATTGAGGCACAACGCAAAGGATTAGGAAGCGCCTGGATTTCAATAACATTTCACAGTTAAGACTTCAATATTATATGTAGCCACCACCTTCATCACAGTAGTAAAAACAATCCCTAAAACTGGTAGAAAATAAGGAAGATATAAATTGATATTAGGAATGACACAAAGAAGGTTGCTATGGACTTTGTAAATGTACAAATGATACTCAAAAGTTGCCCATGGTGCTTGGGCTCAAGGTAATACGTGAGCTGAGGCGTAAGAGCAAAGGGAAAGGAACTATGTAGACACCTGGAAGAAAGCGCTCAGGGCAAAAGGCACAACACCTGGGCAGTGGATGGATTAAAGGGCTACTTGAATGAGGAGCTCTGATGAAGTCAGCCAGTGTGGTGTCAGGTGTGGGAGACCCACTGAGGACTGTTTCCAGAAAGGCAGCAAGGGAGAGTGGGAAGGGATAGTCTCACAGTGTTGATGTTCTGGAAGAAGATTCTCTGGGGCTAGGCTTCCTGAGGGGAGCTTGGCTGGTGTCTTCATTGGAGTCAGGGAAACTCAGGTCCTCTCTGTCTCCTGGGATGCCTGCTCTTCTCTGGACTTCATCTTAACATCCCTCCCTGGCTCCAGTGAAATTCCCTCAGCCTTCTTGCACAGATTCTTCTCCCATCAGCCCCAAGTTTCTAAATTGCACCACTGGCCCTTGGGCCTTTCTGGTGCAGGTCCATGATACAGGCTTGCATGAGACACGGCTGTGGGCTCCCGCCACCAGCGCTTCTCAGGCTTGTTGCCACATGGGCAGATCTCTTGCACTGTTCTGCATTTGATATTATGAGTAAATATTATAAGATAATCCTATAAATTTATTTGTCCTGTGTTAAATCTGTTCCTTTGTGAGCTCAAGCTATAACATGCCAACTCTAAATTCTAACAGACCTATAATATCAGACAAGTTGTGTTTAAATGACAGTGCAGTGAAAATGATATAAATTAGTATGCAATTCTAAAGGAAGAGGTAATATATGTGTGCATATAAGCATTCTGTATGTGTTAAGTCTACATTTTATTATGACATCATAGACTGAAGGCTATTGAGTGACGGGGAAATGCACAGGGATGGCTGCGGTGGTTAGGGCAGTGCCAGTTTGGACTGGCTTTGGGGTCCTGTCATGAAATTGGCGAAGCATACTTCTGGCTGTGTGGGGTGCTGTAAGTGTAGATTTGCTCCATCTGGATTTGCACTGACCTGGCACTAGCCTAAAACCCTCTGAAACTGTGAACGAATACAGTGTCTCTTGGAAGCTGTGGGTGTCAGGAATCCTGCTCCAGCCCCTGAAGGCTGACTAGTGCCCTAAGCTATTAAAGGGAAGAGGTTGCAACGTATGTGCTTGTAAGAGTTGTATAGTATTTATTAGGTGAAATATGGTTCAGTGAATTTAAAGTGCATGATGGTCAATTCACTGGAAATATAGTGGAATAAATTTAAGAGCAAAGTCACCAGATTTTTAAATAAGTACACGTATTTGTTTTTAATTCATGATATATTTTTATCAGAGGAGTAATTAAAAAAAAAAAAGGAAAAACAGTTTCACAGTAAGATCATTATATAATTTGATTTGCTATTAAGATTATAAAAATATTTATAAAACAGATATTCTCATGCTGTGCTTTTTTTCTTCTAACATTCTTAAGTTAGGGAATCACAAATCAGAACTTTAACTATCATAACCTCTCTGTTTTGCTCTAACAATCCCGTTTCCTTGATCTGACGTGTATTTTGCCGATTACGGCTACAACAGCGCACCAAGCCATTACGTTTTTGATGACGACCTGCTCTAGAGGCTGAGTCCAGGCCAAGGCCGCCTAGAACTCCCTTCCGACCTCAGTGCATGACGCTGGCCTTCCATAGGCTGGGGAGGGAGTTACAGGAGCCACAGCACTGGCTTCCATGCCTCTGGAACCTTCTGGAAATGAGGGCTGGGCGTGAGAGTGGGACATGGGTAGGGGCTGGGAGGACAGAGTTCGGAGAAAACCTGCAGTGTAGTTCAGAAGTGGAACCCGAGTCAAAGCCAGAGTAGTCCTTCAGCAGTACGGAAGGACAACGAAATGGGGGCCAAAGAGTCGGAGACTGTACTCGGACAGCTCATCACACACCCTTGTGACCACGAAAGGCGAGCACGCGCTGCCGGTCCCATTGTCTCGGGGAGATCCTGGCAATGTTAGCAGCCCATCATGATAAAAAAAATTATGCCAATGTTTTGATGGTCGCTATTGGAAAATTTCTCTTGCTGTGTTCCATCTGCTGAGAATATAGCTGAAAACCATTCGTCTAAGTGGTTCATTTCACCATGTTTTAGCTTCTAAGTTCCATATTGAGAAAAATACTCTAGTATGATAAGAAATTTGCAGCACCAGCCGGGCGTGGTGGCGCACGCCTGTAATCCCAGCACTCAGGAGGCTGAGGCAGGAGGATTGGTGTGAGTTCGAGACCAGCCTGGGCTACAAAAGTGAGCTCAAGGCTAGCCTGAAATGCATAGCAAGACCCTGTCTCAAAAAGACAAAAAAAAAAAAAAAAAAAAAAAAAAAAAAAAAAAAAAAAAAAAAAGAAATTTGCAGCACCGTGTACCATTGATCTTCAGAGCTTCCGATGTTTGCTGACGTAAGAGGACACAGCCAGTAAATACGGAGCGCTTAAAACCGGCACTCCTGAGTCGGCACACGTTGGGTAACAGCCGGGCTTCCTCAGCCCCCATCACGCTGGCTTTCCCCGCTCTGACTAGCAAACGGAGGATCATGTTTAAATGGTTCAGACCCAAGCGGCTCATTTCCCTCCTCTCATAACGTTCAATTCCTAGATCTTTTCAATAGGAGCAGAAAAGGGAACGGTCAGCCTGGACGACTGTAAATTTACCCGAGAAAGAGCTGTTTTATCTGTATTCCTTTTGGTGAAGTATTTTGATAACTTATTTTTAGTGCAATCTTGGGAAGATTTTTGTATGGCATTTAATTCCATGTATTCAACAATTCTCTTAATGATTTCTACATGTAGGTAATTATTCTGAGCATGAGCCTACAATGTAAATTAACATATTCATTTATTATATTTAAAATCCTTAATAAATTATAAAAGAAAGTTACCTGAACAGGGATAATGGAGTCATTGGGCAACAGACTAGGGATGAAAATGTAGACACATATATTTGAAAAAAATGTTTGTGTGTGTGTGTGTGTGTGTACACATGCACGTGTGTGTGCAGATGTGTACACATCCTCTTTGGTTTCTCAGTTTCACACTTCCCTTTGTACGTTTCACAGCTCATTTGTCCATGGTCATTAGGATCCTTATTCTGGATTGCATATCAAAATAAAACTAGACTGAATTACAACGTTTTAGTTTTAAGCCTTCCTGCAGGCATCCCTGTCCAAGGAAAGTGAGGGCAACTTCCCCTGGAGTGGATTCCCTGAGCTACGATCAGACTGGTAGAGGAAGCATCTCTGAGAGCAACCATCCCTGCTCAAAGAACGCAAAAATAGCATCCCTTGTAATGAGGCAGAAACCCTGACGAGAGCTCAGCTCACCTGAGGTGTACATGTAGAGAGTTAAGGCCTTAGTATGTCTCTTTAGACAAAAGATACCACTAGAAGGAATCTAGCCTATTTGCTATAGGTTTTATCTGAATGATTCCCTGGCTTTTGGTATCTTTTAGGAAACAGCAAATTTTTTTCTGAGAAATTAGAGCATGTATAATCAAAGCATAAGCATTTGAGCTGACAGGTAAATTTATAAACTTTAGTGAAGAGAGATCACTCCTACCTTTACTATCAGCCAGAGTTGCTAGTACCTGAGTTATATCAGGAATCAATCAGATGAACTTATACATTTTATCTGAGCAATGGTGCTTATCTTTCCATTGATTGAAAATAGTATCGTCCCACTTCATACCCACCTAAGCGAGTTCCCATGTTCTCCACCACCTTAGACCTGCCTTGCCACACGGTTTTGCTCTGTAAAAGTTCCTGGAAGAGAGAGCTTCCTCAGGACCGCCTGCTCAGGCCCTCCTCCTGTTCCTCTTTCAGACAGAAGCTTTCTTCCTCCCCCTCCCCAAAAAAATTCTGTTCATAAAAAATGTAGACAAAAATATGGAATAGGTCCAGCTTATTTCTACTACCTCTCTAATGATATTATTCATTGATTCCATCAAAACTGCTTTTTATATTTTAAAAATGTCACAGACTATGAGATTGACTAAATAATCATTCTAACAACAGACAATTTTCTTTTGAGGTAGTGTTAACCATGTCACATATAAGCAGAAAGCACATTGCAAGGGGGTTGTGATGAACCCAGTTACCAATGTGGCTTTCAAAATTCTGACACTTGCAGAAAAGCCAATAAGTAGCAAATAACAAGCAGAGTTTTTCACTGTGTCTCTCTGTTGCGTGTTATGAAGGGTAGTGGTATTGTTGACTGAAGATTGTTTTGTCGGGCAGAGGGAGCACAACATTTGCTTCTTTGACCCATGGGTGACTAGAAGCAGTGTCCTGGGCTGTCTCTAGGTGCCTGTCACGTGACCTGGGGCATCTTCTCTCTCTGCTGGCCTCCACTCAAGGTGCCTGTGTTAATATTCCCACAGGGAAGGCACTGTGCTACTTCCTCATAGGCTCAGATTCTGGTCTCAGACTAACCTCATTATGGCAGCATCTCATCAGCTGACTTCCTCTAGGGCTTTGTGTTCCTCATTGTATAGCTTAGATTTCCCCTTCTTTCTTTTCTGATCAATTTTATATCAGTTGTTTTGTTTTATTTTATCAGAATTTATGAAATTTTACTATGATCTGTCTGGGGAATGTCTACATTAGCTTAGACTAATTTTTCGCTTAAACCAAAAGATATTTACGTCCAATTTTGGAAATTTGGTTGCCTTGAATGTAGAACTCACACTAGCTTCATATAGTTTAAAATTATGAAGTGAATTTTTGAACTAATCAAGGCATGGTTGTGATGATATTTTCATTAGTGAGATTTTACCAATATCACCATCAAATGAGATCTGCTAGTATCATGTTACACAAGCCAGAAATAATAGCAAACAAGAGAAGAAAGAGCTGCATTAGAAAAAAAAAATCAGTTTAGTAAACTTGAGTAGAGCTGCAGTTGATTTGATCTGAGTTAGCTGAAAAAGAAAAACCGTGGTAAGAGAGATGGGTGCTCACAGGAAGGCAGTGGGATTTCAAGGAGGGCGCTGGCCAGTTCCCAGCAAGACTGCTCAAGCCCTTTGGGTGTAAACTAGTGCAGCTAAAATCTTCTTCTCATTGTATGAACAGCAAATTGCTCTCCTGCCTAGAGAATCTGAAAAATATTTCACAAATGTTAGCACGCTCCTGGAAACAAGCTGATGATGGAATTAAACTTGCTTATTTGATTGCATAAAGTAGTATTGAAAGCCCCAGTATGCAATTCTGTAGGGAATGAGAGTGTAAATGGAGGTAGGGAGGGTAGAAATGTAGCCATAGGAACTGCAGACAGTTATAAGGCCCTGGGAGGTTCCCAGCAAAGCTTAGATGCCTGGCCAGCACGCTTGCAGCCCTGGTCTCAGTCCTCTGCACTGCACCGAAAAGCACAAAACACCTTTCTTTGCCCCTAATTTAACACTTGTGTTTTGTTTGTAGAATGCAGGCTCCCAAGGAGGCTGTGCAAACATGTCTGATGTCCCTTCTAAGGATTAATGACCTGCAAACTTTGGGATGTCCAAACTGCAACTTTCATTCAACAAAACACACTCAGATTCCAGATGAAGTGGAGAGTGCAAGGTGCACTTTATTCTCATTTAGAAAGGTAAAATGTGCTGGGCGTGGTGGCGCACATCTGTAATCCCAGTAATTAGGAGGCTGAGGTAGGAGGATTGGTGTGAGTTCGAGATCAGCCTGGGATACAAATACAAATACGAGCTCAAGGACAGCTTGAACTGCATAGTGAGACCCTGTCTCAACAAAATAGAGAGAGAGAGAGAGAGAGAGAGAGAGAGAGAGAGAGAGAGAGAGAAAGAAAGAAAGAAAGGAAGAAAGAAAGAAAGAAATCTCAAATGTACTTCACATTACACTCTGTAAATAGCTTGGAGTGAAACCAAGGACTTCATATTCAACCAAGAATCACAAGAAGCTAAGAGAAGAAACCCTAACCAAGTTTGTAAACATGCCCACAGGTACGTGAGGAATTTGGCAAGATATCTTCTCTTTATAGTGGAGGTATAGGCTCACTTAGGCAGGGTTACGGGCATAAAATACATAAGTAAATAAGTAAATAAATGGCGTGAAGACAATTTATTTTGTTACATAAGAGAAACACATTAGGTTCTTATACAAGTGATGCTTCTCTATCCTCATTTAAGTCTTTCTTTTTATTTTTTTGCATTTTAAGGAAGGCTGTCTAGGTTATTCAGGGTCTCACTACAAGATCAGAATCATAATGATCCACCTGTTTGCAGCCTCCCAGGAACTGGGACTACAGCCGCGTGCCACCATCCCCAGTCTCAATTGCCATCTCAGCATACCCTGGGTGCAGCGCTGGCCCTGCTGGCCCTGGGGATTGAACCCTGGCCCCTCTGCCTGCTTGTAGGTATATGTCTTTTAATTACAGAATCTTAGACTCTTACCTTTGAACTAAGTATTTCATTACTGTCGCAGGCATTTCAAGGTTGAGTTCAACTGAAACAAGAACTTCTTCGCCAAATTCACAGCACTTGCCTGCTTGCAAGACAGGAATGTAATAGTGCAGCACAGCTGGTGCTGCTCTCTCTCTCTCTCTCTCTCTCTCTCTCTCTCTCTCTCTCTCTCACTCGTGTGTGTGTGTGTGTGTCCAACTCAGCCCAACCTGGGGGGTGGGGTTGTTGCAGCATGTGGTGCCGAGGATCGAACCACAGTCCCTGTGCATCTGCTTAACCTTGCCTAAGCAGGTTATTTAGACAGATGAGGCATCTCACTGGCTTTTTTAGCTGCCAGAAACTTCAATTTATATGTGCCATATTTAAGAAGACTTTAAATGTGTAATCATCACACATATGCAAAGCACCTGGCTGTGATTTCCAACAGTATTTCTTCAAGACTTACCTTTTAGCTAATGGACATAGTCTCTTTAGTACATGAGCTTCAATATTATATATAAACCACTCCAAGTATAAGTAATTACCGAAGCGCCAGGGAGGGTGTCAGTCTAAGCCACTCAGCTAAGGAAGAGAGGCTTTGCAGTCACTGGTGGAAGTTTTGCTGGGCAACTAAGGCCTCTGTCTTAGTTACTCTTCTCGCATTGATGGGACAAATACGCGACACTCAGAATGAAGGAAGGAAAGGTTTATTGGATCATAGTTACTGGAGGTTTCAGTTCATATTCGGCTGTCCCAAGGCTGAGTGGAATAGGGTAGAGAGCACTCAGGTCATGGCGGCGGGACAGCAGCATTCACAACAGAGGCAGTCGGCCTACCAGGGGAGCAGAAAGCAAAAGCATGAGTCTGTCTCTCTGTCTCTCTTTATATTACATCAGGCTCTCTGCCTTAGCCTATCCACCCCAGGCCACACCTATATTTCCCAGCATTATTCAGACCCATAATCTCATCAGTACTAAATCCATAATCGCAGTGACTCATGAGTCAAATCTCAATCTATAGAAGTCCCCACTCCATGATTGCCTGAGGCTTTGGGGGAATAACTAGACGAGGCTTTGGGGGAATAACTAGACATAAACAATAACATTCCACTCCTGGACTCCCAAAGTCTCATACCTATCCCTTTGTACAAAAGACCTTTTAGTCCATCTGTAAGAGTTGTCAAAGTCCCAAGGAAACAGTCCAAGGAAACAGCTGTCTGCTTTGTGAACTTCTCAGAATCCCTGGCGAGCTGTCCTCCAGGGCCTCCTGCCAAGGGCCACTTTGGTAGGACAAAGACTGTAGCCCCTGATGGCTGTAGCAGCAGCAACACATGGAGAACAGGTGGCCTTTCATTTCCCAGTCTTCTGCTTGTTTCTGCCAGCAGTAATTATTTTAATAGGGACAAACAGAGAAAATTGGCACAAATTTGCTGTAGAGTTTCGAGAAAATAAACATGCTGGGATCCAACTCATGAGCAGGAAAGTGCTCTGTAGGTGGAGAGTAGTAGTAGAAGACAAGAAAATGATGGAGATCCTCTGATCCTGACTGTAAGGAGAAAGTGCGTGAGCACACCTGTGGGATCCGAGGATGGCTAGAGGCCAGTAGGTGCCGGAGGGGTGAACGTGCCCAGGATCTGTGTGTGTGGATAGAGGAGACATCAGGAAGAATACTTTTGACATCCTACAGATTTGAAAGTTACCCTGGAAGATTCCTCAGTACCAACTGTGGCCTTTAAAGATTTAGATGGATAAGGCCATAGGATAAGGAGGAGCAGAAAGCAAGGGTCCAAGCAGGCAGGCAAGAGAGTGATACCTTGTCAGTGCGGAAGTGATAGTGAGTCTCTTCTGAGCTACCAAGTGTAATAGGCTTTGTTTCTGATGACCTGTGTTAAACTAAGAAAAAACATCAATGACGCTTGGGCTCCTTCGTTCACATCTATGGCAGAGTTATAACCCCACCGCGTGAAATCCTGCTTGTTTAAGCAACGAAGCACATTTTCTGTTGTTATTTACTATCGATTATCTAAGCTGATGATATTGTTATGTTGATGCTTGCGAATCAAATCTTTCAGTGCAGACTGTATATTGACATTGCTCAATGAATTAAACTCTTGATCATCCCCTGAACCTGTTCTGATTGTTCTCCGTATCATTTAAGAACACCTCTGGGGCCCCGCGGGATGGCTCAGTGGTCTAAAGCGCCTGCTTGGGAGCTTGGGCGGCTTCAGGGACCGTGGTTCAATCCCCGGCACCACATGCCGTGCCAGCCCTGCCCTCGGGGCGGGCTGAGCTGGCCATAAAAAATGACTGAATAAACAAAGGTTCTGAAACAAGGAAAAGAAGTAAATAAAAATTAAAAAAAGAACACCTCCATCTTTTTATTCAGCTGATTAGCAAAGCAATTAGAAAAGACAGCCGTTATTTTACACTTTTGTTTACTACCTTTGTGAATTTTGTTTTGGTTTTGTCTCTTCCTTTTAGGAGACAAATTCTGTTAAGCTGAGAGCTTTAGCAGTTTTCTCTTAGAGCCTTATTCCTATTAATGCATAGTACATGGTAAGCGTCTGATAACCACTTGAGTTTAGTGAATAGTTCCTTCTCAGTAAAACAACTAATAAAGCACATTAAGTGCCATGTTGATGGAGTGGGCTAGTCATAACTCAAGCTTGGCAAATATTCATTCATCAGTGGGAATTAAATTATAGCTGGAAAGAAGTAGGACATTCTGGGCTGATGCAGGGAACAGTATTGTCACTGAAGTACTGACAATGGCAACTTCCTGTAAGTTTCAAAAAGTTGGAAGAAAAGCATTTTCATAACTGCACTGTAAAGGCCTTACATTGCGTAGGTAGATATGTACAATCTCACACAAACATCAAACATTGCACTATAAATATATATATATATATATACATATATATATGTAATATATATATATATATATATATATACATATATATATAGGGATATATGCATCAAAATATTAATAAGAGACTGGCCAAACAGCTCAGCGGATTCAAGTGCCTATAAGCAGGGGGCTGGGCATCTGATTCCTGCGCCTGGGTACCTGCCTCCTGGGTACCTCTGAGAGGGCAATTGAGACTGGGTATGCTGGCGTGCACCTGCAACTCTTGGGAGGTTGTAAACTGGCAGATCACTATGAATCCAATCTAGTAGTGAGACCTTGAACATCCTGTACACCCTTCCCTAAAATACAAAATAAATAAATAAATAAATAAATAAATAACTTAAATAATCAACATTAATTAAATACTGATAAACATGACCAATTTTCTTACATAAGTAAAAAATAAACTCTGAAATGTAAGAACCTGAAAGAGAAAATAAAATCTGAAAATACAATAGACATCGTGAAAGGGAGAAAGACTACTCAGCGGAAAAGAACAACTGGGATGAGGGAAAGGAGAAGATAAACAGAAAGCACAAGGACCACACGCATGCACACAGAACAGTTTAGGTGTTGTATTGCTGAATCTTACCGGTCTATTTAAGCGAACAGTCCGTGCTTACATTTATGGTTCTTCTTTGCAATGTTTGACCAATTTTGCGTGAGGTGGTCTGGCCATCTAAGCAATTAATTTAAACATGACAACATACAAAATTGTTCCTTCTTCAGCATGAAAGAGAAGCAGATGAAAGTAAAGAAATCCTTTATTGCCAGGCACTGGATGGCGGCCGAAAGAGAAGCAGAGACCCTTCAGGCAGAGGCAGAGGTTGAGCTTTCCTGGGATTGGGCCAGGGGCGGAGTTTACATGGGAGGAACCATGCCTCAGCAGGTGCTGACTGGGGGAGGGTCCAAGCTTGCAAAAATCATTAAAGGAAGTTCAGGTTGGCCCCGGGAGAGGTCACCAAGGACAGACTAGGAGCAGCTGGTGCTATCGGTGCTGGGATTTCTGCACTGTGCTGATTCTCAGCCATAACGACCCCACAGATGGCTACATGGCACAAAGTCATCGGGAAGAACCATTGTCGAATTCCTATTATTTTGTTTAGCCAAAATTCTGCATTATTTACTTATAATAACGGTCTACAGGGTGATCAGGGTCTCACTACTAGATCGCACTTGGAATGATCTGTCTCTTTACTGCCACCTAAGAGTTCAGATTATAGCAGTGCATGACCATGCTCAGTCTCAATTGTCATCTCAGCGTGTCCTGGGGACAGGGTCAGCACGGCATGCTGGGGTTCAAACTCATGACCTTGTACTTACTAGGCAGGCGCTTGTGCCGCAGAGCTATCTCTCTGGCCTGCAGCCCGAAAATTCTGTACCTTTTCTTTCTTTCTTTCTTTCTTTCTTTCTTTCTTTCTTTCTTTCTTTCTTTCTTCCTTAACACTTTTTATTTTATTAAATAAAACAGGCTATATGTATGCTGATACATATGAAGCTTCAAAGAAGCAACCTGTATTACAGTTGATAAGCATAGCTTCTGTCACTGACTCTTTTTACGAACGACTCCCCTCTTTCAGTTAACTCGATCCAAATGACAACTCCTTCTTGTATCTTCTCAAGCAGACTGCTTAGGTTGGGAAGCAATGAATACTATGACTCCTTGACATCTGAGAAGCTGTATAGAATGGAATTTAGCTCGTTGAAAGTTTGTAAGGCCCTTGTAAATTAGGACCGTGCACATTTTTAATCTCAGCTATGGCTAGTCAGTGGTTTGCAAAAATAAAATAAAATAAAATAAAATAAAAGAAAGAAAGAAAGAAAGAAAGAAAAGAAATAAAAGTTGGCACACTTAATTAGTAAATGATAATAAACTACTTAAGCTCATTAAAATGGAGTTGCTAATTACTCTGTGGAAATAATTAGCTCAAATGGAGAGAATTGTAAATGTGGACTGGCGGGAACCGAGTATTATGTGGACTCAGCCGGCTCAGGTGAAAACTGCTTAACTGGGCAGAAGGGAACCTCCTCTGCCTGTCCATAGTGCATCTTGCACAGTTGCCTTTCTTGGAGTGTAAAGTGGAAGTAAACTTATATTCTCACCAGCAATACAATTGCATAGGCCCTCATCTCTTACCTGTGGAGTCAGAGTGTCACAGTGCCCAGCCATTTACACTTTTATTGAATAACCCAGTCTATCCCTTAGCCCTGTAGGCTGATGACCACTTTTCAGAAGGACTGAAACTCTAATCTGGGACTTGCCAATTTCACTTCCCTGATGATTCTCTTTCTCTCTATAATATGTGCTGCCTAATCATGAACTCTTAATTGAGATTAACAGGAATCTCATGAGACGTTATACAGCTTTGTTGCTGAAACAAAATTATAACTTAATATTTTAAACAATAACACTTTTTCAACCTGTACACAATTTCTTCAAAGGTTAATCTCAATGGCTGAGCCAATAATTTATATCAAGGAAACACCCGTGCTCTGTCAGTGCCTTAGTGTCATTTTGCCCCTGGAGTCTGACTTCTGGAGGTGAAAGTATTGCTTTTATAAGGTGTCAAATAATTCCAGACCAATTGTGGAGAGTCATTCTAGACGTGTACTTTATCATTTCTGAAATATTAACAGCTGGCACAAGTAGACTCGGTGAAAACTGATCATGTCATAAAGAGTTTCCTTCAGGTGCTGGGGCAAGAAGGGGTGAAAACAGCTTGAGATGAGGTTCTGATGCTAGGAGCCACCGGTCCGCTTTTGTCACTTATGTAATAGGGAGGTCACAAGCGCAGTAGCAAACCAGGTCAAAAATGTTGGGTGGCGTAGCTTCAGTGAGGGTGTTGTGGTTACAGGAGAAAAACGGTAGAATTGTTTCTTCTGAACCTGGTCTATTGATCTGATTTAGTTTTGAGAGATCAATTGCTAAAATAAAGAACAGATTAGATGCATTATGAAGCATGGTATTTTTACATAATTGAAATGGCTGTTTAACAGAACCAGGTGAATTTAAGTCTCGCTCTTTAAATAGCTGCACTGATTTCCAGATAAACAATGGATTTGAAGAGCCACACAAACAAACAAATGAAAGGAACCCAATAGCAGGAAAGGAAATCATTGCACAGCCTTTAACTTTAACTTGCTCATTACGTCAGTGATGTAGGACCAGAAAGGAAGACCATGACATGAAGGTAAAATCACCTGTTTAACTGGCTTCTACAGTAGTCTTATCTTAGCTCTTACAACATAAGAGACCTTGGGAGATATACCAGGGTTGTCTTTTGTAAGTTTTCAAAATCCCAAATGGACAATATTATTCTCTTTCTCTTTTAGTGGGTCCCTATTGACTGCTCTTGGAATCTATGATAGTTTAATTGACTCCAAGTCAAACAGAAGTGTTATCTCATCTGAGTTTACTTTTAATACTATGAAGTTGATCATTAAGAAAGTCTAACCCTACCTATGCAATTCCAGGGTGCACAATGACAAAATGTGCAATGTTTCACCTATGTCAGCCTATGGATTTTGCTGAGTCAACCTCATAAGGGCTCACACGTGCCTAATTTTAAGGACCATATGGATACATTCATCATTACATATTTTATTCAAACCGAATGTCTATTTTCTGAGTTGCACCCCCCCAACCCCCAGAGTAATTTGCTAAGATAAAAACATGGTATTTTCTAAAATGCAATACATTTTTTATGTTTCTTGAGACATAAAAGAAAATGTTAAGAATCATTGAATCGCTCACTCATTTCTCAAAAAGATAACCAGAAAATTTCCAATTTCCAGCATGAAATTTAATCAATTCAGGTCCATGGACTGTTATGGTTTATGTCTGGTTATCCCCCAAAAGCCTCATGCAATTATGGGCAGGGACTTCTACAGACTGAGTCTTTACTCCTGAGTCACCGGGATTATGTATTTTAATACTGATGGGATTATGGTCTTAGTACTTCTGGGATTATGAATGTAGCCTAAGGTGGATAGGCTGAGATGGAGAGCTTGACGGTAATAAAAAGAGAGACAGAGAGACAGAGGAGAGCTGTTGCTCTGCTGCCCTGTTTGGTTAGCTGCCTGTGTCACCATTTTGCTGCTGTTCCGCTGCCATGGACTTGATACTCTCTACCCTGTTCCACTTAGCCTTGGGCCAGTGGAATATGGACTGAAACCTACACAAACTGTGAGCTAAACAATGCTTTCTTTCTTTCATTTTGAGTGCTGAGTATTTGTCCCAGAAACGAGAGAAAAGTAGCTAAGACATGGGCTATTGACATCTTTTACGTATGATCATTAAATGCTTTACTGGATTCATGCTATGCCCATACTTTAAGCCTTTCAGTGTGACCACATTTTGCAAGCACTGTTGCTCTTTTACGCGCTTTGGGAAGACTACATCTTTAATTCTTAAAATTCTTTTAGATATCAAACCTACAACTAGTGTCTGAAACCAACAAAATATTCTATCTCCTTTTTAGCCACTAAGATATGTTATATTCCAGAAGAATCATTAATAAAACAATTTGCAAGACATCTGTGGGCCTGGGGACATAGCTTATCAGGGCACATCCCGCTGGCAAGCATGAGGTCCTGAGTTCACTTCCCGGTCACCCCCAAAAAGAAATATCTGTGCTTCTTTATTCATTACAAATACTTACAAAATATTTATCACGATCTGATGAGAAATTTTATAGGTTTTACGTAGGAATTTAGGGGAAAGAAAAACATTTTAACATAGTGTAGCCATCACTTGATGCATAGAAATAATGAAGCTTCTTTATCTGTCACATGAAAATCTTCAGATGTGAGAAACAAATGTCTAAGAATTGTACTGAGTTGTGGCAGAGACTCTGAGAAATGAACGTGAAAATTCAGGAATGAGACCGTAACAAAGGTACCTGAGTCTCAAGAGCCTGGAGAGTCTTTGCAGTGAGCAAAGGCGTCTCTTGCCCCTCTTTCGGCCAGCTTTCTTGTCTTCTCATCCAGGAAGAGAATACCACTTTCCCCAGGTAGTTGCCCATCTGCTGAACGTGGTGACTACAGCAACATTACCTACTATCTACGTGTGTCACGCAGCTGAGACTTCTTAGTGTAACTCCTGCCCTCCCACATCCTTCTCTGGCCTCTTGCTCCTTTCATGTTTCAGTTCACACACCGCGCAGTCTACGCCGAGCTCAGCCAATCAGCTCCTAAAGGTTCAGAACGTCCAGCACCTCTGCTTGACACTGGGGCAAGAGGTCCACTGAACTGCATGCTCTCTTGGTGCTTCGTGGCTGAGAGCAAGAACAAGCAGAAATACAGTAAATTCTGTCTAAAAAATTGGCTGTGTCATTTATTCATTTGATGTGAAATATGCACCAAGTGTTCAGTGAACAGTTTTGACATATGTGCGCACCTGGGTGTGCTGGGAAACCAGCTTCATAAGAATAAATTTATCGTCTCAGGCCCTGTGCATCCTCCCCACGCCCTTGCCTCTCCACGAGAGTTGACCTATTTTCTGTCACTGCGGATCAATTTATAGCTTTCTATACCTTGGTGCAAGGATCAGCACAGAAAAATGTGAGTTTTCAAAATTAATCTTTGTTCTCTTGTTTAGTATTCTCATTTGTGATCAGATGGCCTATGTTTCATTTATCCTGGCAACAATTTATAATTGGGAGGATGAATCCATCTACTAAGTGTATTTAATTTTCTCAATACGTGACCAAATGCTTTCTAGAACATACTGCATCTGTAGCAGCAGCGTGTGGGTGTTTCCAGTGCTCTACAGTACATGTGTGTAGGTGAGAAGCCAATTTCTAATTCTACTGTTCTAGAATCTCAGTGTTTTAATATGATGTGTGCAAAATTCTTCGCCTATTTCAATATGAGCTATATTTTCTAGGAATAAGGCTGCTGTACAAATCAGTAGGGATTATTGTATATGTCTAGATGAGAACTTTATTAATAAAGTTTCTCTGTTTCGGATAGTCTTGTCATTGAAGGGAATGACCCTTGTTCCGAGTTCCCTCAGGATGTGTCGGCCTTTTCATCCAGGAAGTTGTACATCGCTACGCAGATCTGTGACAGCTTCACTATGCTCCTTGCACGGCTGTTCTCAAGCACGGACGCAGCGAAGCATAGGCTATTCCATTATAAATGCATCCCCCTGAAGTTCTCTTATGTATGCCAATTTTAAAATAGTTTAGATATTATGACCAAAGATGATATTATTTTATACCAATTTCATTTTTGCAGAGGTAGTTGTGGATTATGTACAGGTTCCTCAAGGATACCTGTATACCCTATGCACAGTATCAGGGCCTTGGCATATGAGATTACATTGAAGATTTGGAAAAAGCAGTGTTTTTCTGGAGTTTTGGAGTGAAGCCTCCAGCATCCAGTGTCTTCCTAAGAGGAAACATGGACGGTCAGAGGCAGTATTAGTTGACTGGGTGGGAGAACCAAAAGGCTGGCATGAAGGTAGAAGGGGCTCAGAAGCCAGAGTGCCCCTACAATGCATGGGAATGAATTATTCTCTTAGAAATCAAGGTAAAAAACGACCTTCCATTGTATTAGGTAGGTGTGATTTAAGACTTTCCGAACTGAAGTCACTTATTTCCAATGTTTGAGACTGCTTGTCTGGGTTACTTTTCTCTTACTGTTTAGATAAAATACCTGAAGCCCAAAATGAAGGAAGGAAAGTTAATCATTTAGCTCACAGTCTGTGGAGGTTTCAGCCCACACTCGGCTGCCTCCAAGGCAGGGCAACACCTGGCAGAGGGCAGCAGTTCCTGGTCGTGAAAACCAGCAAATCAGCAAGGGCAAAAGGGAGGAGCAGCGGCAGAGAGCCGGACTCACTTCCGCCCTTATACTGTGTACAGGCTTCTTGTTCCATGGCAGGTGCAGCATTCACACCCGTAATCCCAGCCTTGGATGGTGGATCAATCCCAGACACTAGCAGCCTAACCATGACAGTATGAGGCTTTGGGGGGGACACCTAGACACATTCATAACACTGCTAAGTTTATACTGTAATATTATAGAAACATTTTAAATTACGGAATGACAAGAATAGGTATGTAGTTGAGTGGTAGTGGTGGTTTTTGTTATTTGTTATTTGTTTTTTGAGTGGTTGCGTTTGACCAGTCACTGAAGTCTTCAGTTTCATTCTCCACACTGCAAAGAATAAAGTAAAATAAAGTTCCATTATTGTGTCCCAAGGTTTAAGGCCTATTGCTGGAGTGTATGGAAGACTTGTGGAATGTGAAGTCTGCAAGATGTGTTTTCTGGAGAGAGCTCCTTCTAGTCTTCAGAGTGGGACAGGAAGGTGGATCAGAGATAAGAGAGCCACATATTTTGAATGCTTTGGACATTTTTAATATCTAAGGAAATGGAGGAAGTGCGAGATTTTTATTGTATATTACAGGTGGAATTGTAAAACTCTGGAAACTTGAAAAGCTCAGCATTTGGATGTCAAATAAAGGAGAAAAAGAAGCTAAATGGAATCCTGCATGAATCTCCTGTTTATTTTTTTTTCTTTTCCAAAGAGTTGTAAAAATAGTCTTTGCTGCCTTTACAAAGACTCGTTGAAGCTCAATTCATTATGTAGGGATCAGGCCAAGTTTCACTTTTTCTTTAAATAAATTTGTGTACTTCTGAAGATGAGATTTTATATTACTTGGAAAAAAAACAAACAGACAATGATTCAGAAATAGCAGCAATGGCCCTTCCAGTTGGGCGTCTCTGTCTATAAACTCTAAGTTATTTTTCTGTATTGAATCATTCCTGTATTGAGTCCCCTGTGTTAATGTGTAAGGGAGAGAAAATTGGTGGCACAAGCCCATCTCTGATACCTCCCAGGTTCAGACTACAAAAGCAGAAACAGTTGTCAAGCAGAAACTAGAAGAGTTCCTTCGTGTGAACCGGAAATCATGATATGCAAATCATCAGTCAGGCCTGTTATGTGCACGTAAACTATGGACCAAGCACGGACAATGTCTCAGGGAAACCTCTTCTAGTAATTAAATAATAAGATTTATTATTTTTCCTTTTCTCCTTTCCCTTCCTTTTCTTTTTCTCCTGTTACTTTTCCTTCTCTTCTCCATTTCACTCTGGCCTTCCATCCGTTTAAGAGTACTTTACATGGTGGGAGGATAAAGTACAAGGGAAGAGAGTCTAGCTGTAAAGTGAGTCATCCGGTTGTACAGTACGGGAAATGTTTTGACACAAAAAGTCAGCAAAAGAGGAAACACAAGAGTGAAGGGAATGTAGTACCTTATTTCCTCCAGGTAGAGTGCAGCTTTATTGCAAAAATGAATTAAAGAAAAAAATAACATAGTATCTCCCACTCTCCTTTATGTGGCATACCTCCTTGTTCAGAGAAAAAGAGTTGAAACTTTCTTCCTTGAAATCACCTGTCAAGTCCCATGAAGTCATGTAAAAGAGCTATTTCCTGCCTTTGAGGAGTTTACAGACAAAACTAGTCGAACAATGCAAGAGTTGGTGAGCAGCCTAGGACCACAGTAAATACCTGGAACAAATTAACTTTAAAACAAGAAAAGCTTATTTTATTTTAGTTTTAGAATTTCCAATTCATGAAACATTTAGTGTTGTAGATTTGGGGTGATGATGTGTCTTAGGAGGGATATAGGTGACAGAGAGGGAGGGAGAGGGAGGAAGAGAGGCCAGGAGAGGAGAGGGTAGGAGAGAGGAGGGCAGGGGTGAGGTCTGGTGCCCAGCCACCCACCTGCGGCTACGCCCCAAGGGATCTGAACCCTATCCTAAACTTCGCTTGCTTTCGTTCTCCTTCCATAGGACCGCACAGCGGCCGAGCCTTGAACTTCTGGAACACTGGGCAATGTTCCCGACACAGATGTAGCAATACACAAGTGTTTTGTTGTTGCACGAGTTGTAAAATAATACAAATATTTCCAAATAGAGAATTTGCATTCTTACAACGACCAGATTTTTAATTATTTTCGTATGTATGTATGTACGTATATATATATATATATATATATATATATATATATATATATATACTATAGAAAACCCAACTGAAGGAAACTCTATCCAGGATTTCTCTTCTTCACTGCCCATTCATCTTCCTGTCCCCTGATGAGTGCCTATTTTGACCTCCAATACTTCATTTGTGGCACAGATAAAATCACCCAAGGCATCCAAAGACTATGATGATATACCCATAAGTCTGAGAGGGTATCGCTTATTCTTCAACTTGCCTTCTTTTCCTTCCAGTCTTATAAAAGCATCCGTCAGCACTGACCTTGAATGGTTCTTGCCCTCACTGGAAATCGAGGTGTGAATGAAACATCTGCTTAGCATCAGCTCATCTCTTTGTGGTTCTTTATATCCACTGTTTTGAGAAAAGATTCAATATAAAATATCCAATCATATTTTAATATCCATTCTTATACTAAGAAAAATGTAATTACTTGTATGTTTATAGTTATTGCCATCATTTCTCCTGCGTTATTTCCAGAACAGAATGACTTTCCTATTCCCTAGCGTGATTTAAAAAATGACACTTATCCTGCCAAGTATTTCTTTAAATATAAATTCACTTCTATGCTGCACCTGTAACAATACACCAGATCATAGGAAAATAGAAACACCAATTTCCTTATGTGAGCGTTCACATGTTTAACAGATATGTTTACATCCTTTACTGGTACGGAGAAGTCTATCTGCATACCTCTTTGCCAAATATCTTTGTCACCAATTTTCAAATAATGGTCCTTCCAAGTTCCTGACCATCCAGCCAAGCCATTGGCTAAGACCCATGAGTCAGTATATAGGTGCACATCTGGTCACTTCTTTCGTCAAGCATAAGGCACTACCAAGTACGCTGCCTGAAGCTCTGCCCAGTGAGATGATTTCCCTTCACCACTGTCCTTTAGTGACGTCCCAGAAAGCGGCTGTATTGCTGTAGCTGTCCACATGTGGGTGGTGCCTGCCTAGCGTGCAGAACCATCTGCAAACCAGGCTCTAGTCTTCTCTTCCTCTGACAGCTGATTATGTCATGCACCCCACAATGCTATGGGTGCATGCTGGGAGACAGAGGGCAACACAGCAGGTGTAGAAGCCATAGGTATCCGGGCAACTTCCTCATGTAACTTCCTTCTTCCCTCTGGACCTCCCCTGGCTCTGTCACTGATATTCCACTTCCATTTAATGATGGACTGTTGTGCATGTCCAATCTTATGATGTGACGGATCAGATAATACCCAGGCCATGATAGGCAACTCAGGCCTCATAGTGACCTGGTGTTCCATAGTCATGTGTTCAGTTTCCACTAATTACCAAAAACAAGCCAAGAGCTTTTTCTCAAAAGAAGAGTAGCTGTTGGCACATAAGTGACAGAGCCTTGCTCCAAAATCCTAAAGGCCTCCCTGAAAGCCACCTATGGGCAGTGCTAGAGACTCCAAACAGCATCCCTGTCTAGCACTGACATTTCAAGTACCATTGAATCTACCGGATCATATAGTTCTGGGGGCAGAGCAGCCTGAACCGCAGCCTGGATCTGTTGCTGGGCTTTTTCCTGTTCTGGGCCCCACTGAAAATTAGCAGCTTTTGGAATCACTTAGTAAATGGGTCAGAATAAGACAATTAAGGAAGGAATATCTTGCTTCCAAAGTCCAAATAAGCCTACTAGGTGTTGTGCCTCCTTTTTGGTCATAGAGGGAGCCAGGCAAGAGCAACTCTAGTGGCATCCATTTGGCCTTTCCAACCATAATAGCCCTAACATGACAGGTTAGGGAACCAAAGTGAGGATTCTGCAAAGTACTTAGTATATCTATCCCAATTATACACTCTGGAACAGGGAAAATAACTACAGAATGGAGTCAACGGCCTATTGGACCCACTGTGAGTCAGACCTTTGCTAAAACTCCCTTGATCTCCTGCTCTCCATAGGCGCCTACTCTTAGGGGAGGACCACTGTGGTGTTTTGGATCCCCCGGAATCAGTGTGGATTCAGAACCAGTGTCCAATAATCCCTGAAATATCTGATCATTCCCCTTTTCTCAGTGTACAGTCACTCGGGCAAAAGGCCTTAGGTACCTCTGAGAAAGGATGAGAGGAAGATTGATGGTACAAATTCTGGGGACACTAGTATCTTTCCCGAAGGAAGCCTGGCCTCCCCATCATTCAGGAGGTTCTGGGCCATTAACTGGCTCAGATCTGGGAACTGACTGAGACACCCTGATTGCCTATTACTATGACTTGAAGTAGGTCTCCGTTCTTTCACCCCATGGTTCTTTCAATTATATAAGTATAGCGAACATTTTGTAAGCTTCTCATTTGTTTCACTTTTGGGAACACTATGGCTAGTCAACCAACTGACCATACTTGCGTCAGATTATTCTGTTCACTGTTTTGCTTCTGCTGTCTGAGGCTATTAAGTGCTGCCACCTGACCTCTGCCGCTCTGGGATCCAATCAAGCCTATTACACTTAAATTTCCTAAATGAGTAACTGTGGTCCCCACCATAAGATCTGGCATGCAAAGAAGGGCCATGACAGGGCTCTTCACGGATGCTGGTATTAGTAAAGGGTATGTTTTCAGGATCACCCCAGTATGAAGGGCTAGGCTTAACACCACAGAGCCACGCCAGCATCCCCAGTTTCCTAAGCCTCTGAATCTCTTCATCAATAGTAAACCGTGGAAGACCAGGCAACTCATTCACAGTGGGCCGACTTTGGAACCATACTCCTGCCAACCAGCCAGATAGACTTTTAACACCTCTCTTTCCTGCATGAGGTGCAACACTGAATTCAGAATCCCTGCTTAACGGGCCCTTCTCAACAAGCTCACCCTGATCCAGGTGTCTGTTTTTGCCACCATTACCCCACACCCACAAAATCCATTCTCATGACTGCTCATTAGACCTCTGCTTATAAGAGTTGGAAAACTCAAGAAGGTCTTTGGGAGAATAACGAATCTCTTCATGGATCGATGGGGTGGACATAGAGGACTCAAGCTCTAGCTGTCACCTGTTTGTACTTGTAATGTTTGCAATACAACAGAGATAGGATGTTCCATGTCTTTTATACAAAATTCTTGTAGTACATGTAAGGTTATTTTCTTTTCATTTTTATATATTCTGAATAACTGGTGTGTGGCTGACCATTTCTGAAACTTTTGTATTCTTTTCACTTGCAAAGATGAAACAAGACCCTGATATCTCATTTCTCTGAATAATAATAGCAGATCTCCCCTGGGTATTTATAGCATGAAAGGCAATGTCGTGCTGTGAGCATTTTTAATCAATCAATCCATTGAGTACTTACAATAACCTTTTAAGTTTCCTTTCTGTCTTTATTAATGAGCTAAAATATGGCAACGAAAGAGAACTTCTGATCTTGACAAACGTAACAAAACTGGTCATGAAAATTCAGCCTGTCTTTAAGCAATGATGAAGAGTCTTTTTCTTTTTCTTTTGGATATAAATGTAGAGCAATGATCAATAACTGCTATGTAACAATATTTTGTTTCTCAATTCAATTATTCAGAAAAGCATTTCTTTCAGACACATCTTTATTATGGCTTTCAGTATTTAAACCGTGATACATAAACTGTCGGCGTTCTTCGGATTTTTAAAAATATACGTATGAGCATAAACGTACATACATAAGCAGGGCATAGTGGTGCACGCCTGTAATCCCAGCACTTAGGAGACTAAGGCAGGCACATCAGTGTGAGTTTGAGACCGGCCTGGGCCTCAAAAGTGAGCGCAAGGCCAGCCTGAACTCCATAGTGAGACGCTGTCTCAAAAACAGAACAAAACAAAAACAAATAAATATATGTATATGAATTCTCTTTCCTCACGTAACCATCTGTCTGCTGTTTCTTATTTCTCTGCAGTTGGAATCCATGGAGAGCACCGTGCTGCGCAATGCCCAGGTGGCACAGCTGCTTTGTTAGTGTTACTCAGAGATAACTGAAAAAGAACCGGGGGTAGCAAGAGTTGTTTCCTTTGACTCTTCACAGAAAAGGCACGCTGCTGCCGCGGTTGGTGTGTGTGTGTGTATGTCTGTGTGTGTACTACTAACAATTTAAATCAGTAAAAATATGTGTAGGTAGTGGCCAACTTGTGTATCTACTAATGAGCATCTCACAGACCTAAGCCCTCATCAGTCTAAGACCTGCAGCGGCAGCACTGCAGATCCAAAGGACTCGTTCTGCAGGACACACACAGTGGTACTTCAGGATTTCATAGAGCCCCTCACAGGAAGCCTTCAGTAAAATGTACAGGTGCTATTTTAAAACTTTTGAGCTAAATCTTTCCTTCTTTCTTTCTTTCGTTCTTTCTTTCTTTCTTTTTTTGCTCTTTTTTATTTGTGATTTTATTTTATTTTTTATTGCACCTAATAAGAAATAACGATGTGGCAGTTTCAAAACACATTAGCAGTACATTTCCGGTATGTGATGCAATGTATATTGCTGTCCTCCTAGTAGTAATACAGAGCACAGTGTGTCGACGTGATACTTTTTCTAATCATTATTGGTATAAAAAATTCTTCTCATTGAACTAAGAGAAAGTAGTTATAGACATAATCCAGTGTTCCATAATTACATGGGTTATTGTCTGTTTGTCTGTCTCTCTGTCTGTCTGTCTGTCTCTCTGTCTGTCTGTCTGTCTGTCTGTCTGTCTGTCTGTCTGTCTGTCTTTCCTTCCTTCCTTCCTTCCTTCCTTCCTTGCTTTCATTCTGCATTTGGTACAGGGTCTCCTATGCAGCTCGGACTCATAGTGATCCTCCTATTTTTGGCCTCCCCAGCGCTGGTATTACAGCAGTGCACCACCATGCCTGGTCTCAGTAGCTGACTCAGTGTGTCCCTGCACTTGCCTAAGTAGGCACTTAGTCTGCTGAGCTTTCTTGCCAGCCTTTAAATTTCTTTTTGAAAATGTAAAGAGGATTTCATGACTCCTTTATGTCTAGCTCATGCTATATTCAAGATGTCTACGTGATTTTCTCAAAATTATTTAATATTTACCTAGAAAATTGGAAGTTTTAAAGTGAACTAAATATGTTTATTACCTTTCCAAAACATTTTCCATACCTAGCATTCCAATGTTTAAGAATTTACTAGAAGTAAACATGCACTAGAGTTCTTTGATATTATTTAAGCTTTAAGTCTCAAGTAAACTGTTGCTTTCATCCTTATTGATTCTTTCACTATGATATTTGCAGGGCATTTCAATTTGTATAAAGTTATCATTTGTTTTCTCACTCAAATTTTACTTGAGATATATTACATTTATGAAAAATCACTAAGGTCATTTTTAAAAAGCCATGTTCCACATTCAAAAACCCTATTTTCAGCGCTGGCCAGATAGCTCAGTGGATTGAAGTGTCTGCTCAGGCAAGTGCAGGGATGCGCCGCCAGCCACTGAGACCAGGCATGGCAGAGCACAGCTGTTATGCCAGCGCTGGGGAGGCTGAAAACAGGAGGATCAGTACAAGTCCCATCTGCGTAGTGAGACCCTATAGATCCTGTATGAAATACAAAAAACAAAAAAATCCTGTTTTCTAACACATCCAAACAGAAATATATTCTATGCCCACAGTAAAATGAGACCAATAATTTTTTTGAATTTTTGCACTTTGATTTCTTCTGCATCTGTCTTGTCTAACTATAGAGAATCTGAGAAGAGATACTGAATTTGGTTGTCACAAAGAACAGAATTAGCTATTTAGTTGATGGTGGAAATAGTAAATCAATTGAAAGTGTCTTCTAGTCCATGACAGTAGTTCCATGAGTGATACATCAGTGATTTTACAGTTTTCTTTTACTTAAAGCTTTTCAGAAAAACAAACTTCCAAGGGAAATGTGTTGCCATTGGTGTAATGCTTTAATGTTGTGGTGGGCAGGAAATTGACAATCACTGAGGAATGAGGGGTTTTCAAAGGGGGAACACTGGGCCACATACAGAGAACATGGTTTCCACGTGCTGGGGCTTGTGCGCAGACCCAGAGGCTGCTGTTTGCTACCACGTTTGCGCCATTCACACAGACTTTCTAGGAAGAGTCGGGCCTTTGCGGATGACCAACTATACCAGATGGCATAAATCCGCTGGAATGCAGGAGAGTATAGTTAATAGGACTAATGGCAATGAGTCACTCATTTTTAATTAATATTATTTATTTATTTATTTATTTATTTATTTATTTATTTATTTATTTGGTACAGGGTCTCATTAGGCAGCTCAGACTTGTAGTGATGCTCCTGTCTCAGTTTCCCCAGTGCTGGGATTATAGTAGTGTACCACCATGCCTGGTTCCAAGCTGGCACAGCATGATGGGCAAGGGATTAAACCCGGATCCTTACATTGACCACACAGGCACTTATGCCTCTGAGATTTCTCTCTAGCCAGAGTTATTAATTTTCATTGTTCTCCAAAACTTAAGCATTTGCCCAGCAGCTGGTATTCTATTCCCGGTGTGGTGTGGCAGCACCAACCCCTGGGTACATTGAGACAGCAATTGAGACTAGGTATGGTGATGCATGCCTGTAATCCCAGTGCTTGGGAGGCTGAAAATAGGAAGATCACGATGGTTCTGATGTATGTGGTGAAACCCTATAGATACTGTAGACTTTGTCCTGGAAAAAAAAAAAAAAAAAAAAAAAAAAAAAGCCTTTGCTTTCTTTTTTTTTTCCCCCCACAAATTGAAACATATTGCATATTAAAGGAGAAAATTATTTCCTCTTACCAAAAGATTAATATTCGAAGGCATACTGAAGACTCATGTTTCTGTACAAAAGTGAATTAAAGACCCTACATGTCTTAGGTAGTTTCCCATTGCTGGGACAGAATACACCAAACCTACAATTTAAAAGAGGGAAGGTTTATTGTAGTTCACAACCTGTAGAAGTTTCCGGTCGGAGTTGGCGGGCTCTACGGCAGAGCAGCTTGATAGAGAGGAAACAGTCCATCACTGGGAAGGCAGAGGGCAGCAAGTCTCCCCGCTCCTTTCCGTCTTTATTCCATTGCAGTTGCAAGCCTATTGCTGTGGTGCTTCACATCTAGGGTATATTTTCCTTCTTAAATCTAGTGCTGTCATCATGTGAACTAAGCTAAACCAATGAGCGGGCTGATCCAGCATCATGTGCTCATGGTCCACCCAATAAGCAAGCAGAAAAATTGCAGGGAAACAGTGCGTTTCTTGTTTTTCCCCTTAATTATTTTGTTAACCTGTAGACTTTTCTACATTGTCATTGACGCTGACAAGCAATGTTTCATGACAGAACAATGCAAAAAACCTTCCTAAAATTCTCACAAGAACAGTGTATCCAGAAGTAGCATTTACCTGGCATTCATTTTGTTTCATACAGTTCCAGGTGCATAAATCCTACCAAGCATGTGAAATACGTAAATATGCATATGTCCCCATTCTGACATTGAGGGAAACCTGAGCTAATTTAATTTTGTTTTCTTATAATCACTGCTGCCATGGGATGAAAACACAACGATGGCAGAGTAACCCTGTGGGTGCTACGAGGTCTGCGCTCAACCCTAACAGTGCAAATGAACTGCCCCTACAGTGATGCTAGAGAGAGAATATATATATATATATATATATATATATATATATATATATATATACATATATCCCATTAAAAAGATAATCTAGGTAGTTTAATGTATTTTCAATTTTCTAATACCCACATCTGAAAATCAAATCAGACACATCTAATAATCCTAATAAATTTTTTTTAATGTGTATGTCCCAAATGCTGTATTCTGAGGTGCCGAATCTGGCCTCATTAAAATTCTGCTGGGCTTCACTAAACTTTACACAGGCTTCTTGCTGGTGATTACACAGCCCTCTGCTGGCTTATGCCATTTGCTTTAGAAAACTTGGATTGCAAGTTGTCTCCTCGCCCTTCTGAGAAATAGATCTTTCTCAGACTCCTGCAGGTTTTACATCCTGGGAAAGTCTTTCTGCAGAGCCTGGAAGCTATCTGTCCTTTTGAAATGCGCTTTCCCAAGATGGAGTCCCTCTGTCTAAATCTCCATGGGGGAGCCCAAGTCTGCCTTATCTAAGAGCCAATTAGCAAACAGAGTTGGCTTCATCTTCAGTACACGTCCGGTATCCCCCTGTGCCTTAAATCTCTCGGATCCATTTATTTCCGTAAAGCTGAATTCAGGCTCTTTC
Organism: Myocastor coypus; assembly: GCA_004027025.1. Taxonomy (NCBI): domain Eukaryota; kingdom Metazoa; phylum Chordata; class Mammalia; order Rodentia; family Myocastoridae; genus Myocastor; species Myocastor coypus. Next base: position 62,489 of record PVJA010001681.1, on the reverse strand, counting down.
TCATAATGCAGTAGTGCTGATTACTACAATCTACCCTGTACTTAGTACACTTGCTGTCTTTTTTGAGAACATAAAGCTGTAAACGTATTAATAATGAGTTTGTTATTAATTTGCATTCCCTAAGCCTTGGGAATCTGGTATGCATTTTAGCTTTAGAATGAGTACATGATCATCTAAAGTAGCCACATTGTGACTGCACCATGCACAGTAGCCATGTGAAGCTGGTGATTAGCAAAAGCGCCACAAAGCACAGATCCATGCGCTCAGGATTCCTGGGGATAGGCAGCAGCCCTCCGTGGATACCGAGATGTTCAAATCTTCAATTCGCTCATTAGCATATCACGGTGTGGGCGCATTAGCGACACTATCGGCCTGTACAGAATTTCTAGACTACGTCAAGTATCTAAGAAAACATAGATATTGGGTAAGTACTTGTGCTGATGGGAAATAATGATAAGAAAATACCCGCACATTTCAGCATTGATGATCATTTGCTCAATATTTTAAGTAAGTAGTTGGCTAGATTCATGAATAGAGACTCTTTGGACATGGCAAACGGACTGTGATTTAGAAGGAAACAGAATACCTAGACCAAGGGCTCTACCACAATTGGCCTTCACAATTTTTTATTGCCACAACAGTGGTGTTTGTTTAAGCCTGTTTATGTAGTAGGGCTTGTTATCTTAAAATCTGTCACCTATTCTCATTGATGACAGAAATAATTCTCTATATTCAGAATATGTATTTCTTTATCCGTTTTTAAAATGTTTGTTTGTTTATTTATTTATTTATTTATTTATGGATACTGGGAATCAAACCCGGGAATTTGCACACGTCACGCAGGCTCCCGTAGCACTGAGCTGCATCCCTGGCTCTTTATCTTGTTCTTGACTTGCTATCTTTTTCGGGCTTGCATCTCTCTCCAATTGCTTTCAGTAACTAAACGTGAGCTGTAATTCTGAACACTAATGCAATACAATTAAAGTTTCAATTATTTTAGGGTTGGTACTTATCAGTTATTTTAGAGAAACACTTCCTTTATCTTTGTATCATACTTACCTTCTACTCTATTCTCTTTCACAATTTCACATGGCATATACAGATAATTTTAATTTTTTTTAGACTGTACAGTTATTGAAAAGTACATCTTGCTTTAATTCTATATAGATTCCTTAATTCTTATAGTAGAATTTTATAGAATTATGTAAACAATTGCAATTTTGGTTCTGATAAATAAGATTTCTTTACTTTATTGATGAGTATTTTTAAATTCTAATCTATAGCCTATAGTTTAAATGCATTGTTTTAAATATTTTCAAAAACTTCCTTTCATTCTAAAATTTTATTGTAAATAATACTAATATTATTTAGGTTTCAATTTATTTGTGCATATTTGTGTTTCCTTTATCAATCTTAAGAATTATTTATTTTATGAAAATTTTCAAAAAAGCCTGTTGCATAACAGGCTGTTACAATAACAATGAAACAATTTCAAAACAAGTTAGTAGGATGGTTACAATAATTAATACCATTCATAGCGTTGTCTTCATAGTAGTTATTCAGAGGACAAGATGTAGACCTGATACCTTGTGTAAACAAGGTGTGTATGAACTTTTATTCTCACTGAATAAAGGAAAGTAACTATATATCTATCCTAACTCTCTTGTGTGAGTATATATATATGTATATATATATATGTATATATATATATATATATATATATATGTTTCTATTGCTAGGAGAAAATATACCATGTTTTATAAGTAGCTTATAAATCAAAGATACAGTATGCACCATAAAAATTATAATTAAACAGTATTCAGAAATTTAATCAAATATTAATTAATTAAAAATTAAATGAAGTATTTCAAAGCAACATTCCAAAATTCAAATCAAATTGTGAGTCCATATTAGAGGTTAGATTATTGTGTATGATATGTATGAATCTGTAATCAATTCAGAATATTCACATAGTATCTGAGTAGGTTACTTCTTTTGTTAAAAGAAACATGCCTTAATAATAAAGGACTTCAGCAATCATCTATTGTAACTCCTTTGGGAGTGGAGGTTAATACAGGTTCTCATCCATAGCTCAGAGTGGCCTTAAACTTACTGTGTAGCCCAGGTTGGTCTCAAACTCATTTTGTTCTTCTTGCCTTGACCTCCAGGGTGTTATGATAACGGGCTTGCATTAGCATGTGTGGATATTGTAATCTTCTGTCACAGAAACATGAAAACATATACAATAAATGCATGAAAACAAGAGTATTTATGTGCATTTTCTCTACACATTCTCAACATTTAGGAAAAGGTGTAATATGAGCAACAGTTCCTGAAACTTCTGACTGATGATGTACTTGTTTACCCTGGTTTTATCTTTTCCTCATTATGTTTAATGCAGTGGTTTGAAATGCTTATCAGGACTCCAGTACTATTGAGATTTAGGCTATGGCTTACTTTGCCCAAATGTCAAGGGACAGTAACAAATACTTTATTAGGAAATACCCAACTATATAATCTTAAGTAGAGGCTGGAGTGTGTTTAAGAGATAGTAAAAGATTCTTTTGCAAAGTTTTAAGTTATCATAGAGTAGTAAACTTTCTTCAAGCTGTGGTCACTAAGAGCAAGTTAGAAATAATAGGTATCTTCAGGAAAATAATCAGTGTTCAGTAGTGTCTAGCAGAGACCCAGTGCTTTATTTTTCTCCTTACCTAGCAGTAATCCTAAGACATGTTCTTGAGCCCATTTGGTACAGTACCGAATTGAGACACCAAAAAGGTCATATGGATTATCAGGGATACAGTTTTTTATGTTAAATTTGGGATCGGTACTCAAATTTCTCTGACTATCCTTTACAGTTTCCTTCTCCAAGGTTAGGCCTTGTGCTGGAATTAATTCATCAGACTTAATAGAGTTCTTTTCAAATACCATGAAGCCATTTTCAGATAAGGTCTACTTGAGGATTATAATGTTAAATGCAGTTCTTCAGTCAAATATCAGAAAATTAAACAATGTTTCTTGCTCTGCTGCTTGCACGGGTGTGGTGATGCATAATCCTTCTTATTTTAAAATTACCTAGTGCATGTATTTCTTAGAAGTGAAGCCAGTGGGATAGCTTTAGACTTAATATACAAGGTGGCAAGTTTGAGAGTTTAGTAGAATAGCAGTAGAAAATTCCCAGTCAACTTTTGAAGGAAAGAAATTGGCTGTGTCGTTTTTTTTTTTTTTCTTTTGTTCTTTTTACACATAAATAATTCATTCAGCCCCTCTTATTATCCTCCGTTTTATGTAACAAGTGCTCTGCTCAGCATTCCACACACAGGAAGCAAAAAGGACCTTGAGATATGGGTGTGCATCACTTCGCTTTGACTTTCAGATGAAACCCCAGACCATTTCCTAAATACACATTTTCATGAGAAAATAAAATAAGCATGTAAGTAAAGAAAAAACTAGTGATCAAATAAATAGTCTTTCTCTCTCTATATAAATAATATTACATATATAATATATATTTTATATAATATATATATGTATATATATAATTTTTTTGCATACATGTACATTATAACTGGGAGATACTTTAAAAGTGTAGCCTATCTCACCATTCTAGTGATACTGCTCTCTAAGTCTCTGAATTTTGCAGCTAGGTTCTTAATCCTTTTTGCTGCTTCCCAGTGTAAAATTTCATCTCAACACTTACTCTCTTCTCAGCATTTTTTCTTAAATCCATTCACATGCTTCAGTGCTTATAAATAACCTACCTGATTTCAATCAACCTAAAAGTGTAAGCAGATTATTGAAAGGTCCTCATGGTATCAAAAGAGACAATGAAAAAAATTTTTCAAAAGGAAAAACCTTTGTAATGCACTAGAAATAGTGACTCCACCCACAAGACTAGGACATGTGAAGACAAATGCTGATTTTGTGCCAAGAAGTTAATTTAGGTGGAAGCGATCAGCTATTTGAATCAGTCTATGTTTATTTTCCAATTCAAGTTTCATGGAGAAAGACTGTGCAGGACCGGCTCAGGTCCCCTGTCCACATTTTGATAAAGGCAGGGCATGACGTGGCCCGATTCCTACACGAAAGCTGAGCTTTACATCCTCTCTGGAACAGACTCTCTGGGAGCCAGTCCTGGCCTGGCCTGGCCTGGAGGGAGAAGGAGTAGAGAGAGGAAGTGGACACCTGCTGGGTGAGAAAGCACCCCCCGCGGGGTTACCACACGTGTGCCGTTTTCCTTGGACTCAGGCTCACCACACAGTACTGTCACAGGGTGGAGGGTTGACGTATTCAAGAACTTATAGTGTGAAGGAAAATAAAATCAAGACACTTTGATAAAATGCACTTGAAAGCATCCATTTCCTCCACATTTGTTTCTCACTTTGTTTGTTCTAGGAACAAAATACTCAAGAAATAAAAAGCACACTTTATCAATAGATAATTGGGCTCAAAGAGGCATTAAATTCAGGAAATGCAATGGGAAAAGACAAATAGCGCAAAGTAAATTCCAGGATATTTTATGTGTAGGATAAAGACCATGGCAATATGAGGTAGCACTTTGCACCAAGTTCGTGCCTCTAATACCACATTAACTAGGAGAAACCCAGAGTGAAAACCGACCTAATTTCCCATTACACAGGAGGTTATTTAATGACATTTAAAGTGAAATCAATGGAATATTATGCAGGTCCTAAAAGAGCATAACTATAAACCCTCTAAGGCAACATAAAAAGCGTGTTAAAATTCAAATTTATGTGGACTCTATATAATTGAGGCAATGAAAATACAATTTTATTTGACTATGGAAAGGACTTTGAAAGCACCCAGGAAAATCAAAACCATTATTGCTTGAAAAAGTAGAGGAAGTTTTCAATTGCCTTTAATGCTGTTACAATACGGTTGTGTAATAAATAAATTTTATAGAGAAGAGTTGAGAATATTTATTCAGTTTTCTCATTGAACGACAAATTATTGCAGAATTGCTCCATAGCCCAGTAATGGCATTCACTATGACGCCGTACCTTGCATCTGTGATTTCTGCTCTGAAAGCCTGAGGAACTTGCTATGTTGTGTTAGTCTTTATTTATTCTTCATATGAGTTGTTTCTCATTTTGATACCCAGAAGCACCTATATTGTAGGGGATGGAAAATGTTGAGGTTGGAGCTCAACAGATTTTGGTAGTATTACACCACCACTGTTGATGCTCTTAAAGTATAATAATAATAATAATAATAATAATAATAATAATAATAATAATAATAATAACAATAATAATAATATTTTTTGTAGCCTAGGTAGCATTTCAAGAAATGAAGTGTGATGAATGGGGCCCAGGGACAGCTGTAGTCTGTTACTGAAAATCGCAGAAAGCTGGGATAGGGGAAACCTGGAAAGCTGGGACTCCAGGTGATAGACAGCACCTGTGGGCTCTCTCTTTGTTGCTTTCTCCCTTGCGTGGAATGCTAATGATTGGCCCGTGTGTGTGAACCTGATGGTAGGGAAGGAATGGGAGTTAATAGAGTTCGTGGTCATGTTCTTGACTAAGCACATGGGCTGAGTTGCTTCAGAGGGTCTTGGCTCACTAAGGAACAAGTCTCAGTGAGTCCTCTGAGCTACCTTCATTGGGTCTTCTTGTCATTACTTTTGGCTCCAACTCATAGTATGCAACAATCTATTATTTTTATACTTTCTTATACTGCAGTGGTCCGTTTCTATGAAGGAATCCCATGTATATTTAATCCTCCTTATCCAAACTTATCAGCTTCCTCACTGAAAACCTTTACTATTGCCTAGATGTTTTATTTCTGTGAAATTTTCCAAAGTGGCAAGTTCTAGCAATCTCCATTAACATAAAATTCAGTGTGCAATTTCTGCAGCTTGTCATGTCCCAATGGGAGATGAGGACACTGCCCTTTACCTGCTTTGACATTGTTTTTTTTTTTTTTTTTTTTTTTGTCTTTTTTAGAGACAGGGTGTTGCTATGCAGTTGAGGCTGGCCTTGAGCTCACTTTTGTAGCCCAGGCTGGTCTCGAACTCACACCAATCCTCCTGCCTCAGCCTCCCGAGTGCTGGGATTACAGGCGTGAGCCACCACGCCCGGCTGCTTTGACATTGTTATAAAAGGTGCCTTGCAGTTGTTTCCATCTTCCTTATTTACTATTCCAATTTGCGTGCATACTGCTGCCACACGGAATTGACAGCAGTCAATTGGCACCACGCATCTGCTTTGAAATCTCAAAACATCTTCCATTCAGCTGAAATATAAATTGCAGCTCACACAGCTACCTGTATTTGTAAGAGGATGAGCCATGATTATCCAACCTCTACCCTATAAACTGACCTGAAAAACAAACTCAGGATCACCCTCTGTGGCTGGGCTCCTAAAACCCAATATTCTGTGGTTTCCTGAAGTGTGGAGATTCTTCTAACTTCCAGGAAATCATTTCCAAATAGCCGGCAGCTGGGTCCTCCCACTGAGACTCAAGCTGACTAGCTGACCATCTCTCCCTTGGTGGAGCATCTGGTGGACAGGACTCACTTTCTTTGAAGTCATTTGCAAGCTTGAGTCTCTGGAGTTTTCGACTGACTATAAAACAGTTGAGGTGCCCACTACCTTATCTTCAATTTTAACTAATTTCCTAGTGGAGCTCAGAGAATTAAAGAGAATAGTAATGCTTATTACAGTATCACAGAAGCTAATGTGAAAGATGCTGAGTAGCACGTGGTGAAGAGCGAGATTGGAAGAAGTCTGGGGGGAGAGATAAAGGCGTCCACTCCCTTTTCTCGTACTCACCTCGAGGTGCCTCGTTATGTGGCTCTTTCGGAGCTCTCTGAGCGCTGAACATGCGCAATCTTGTTCACTTCCTTCTTCCTTTCTTCGTTGCGGCATGCCCACACGTCACGACCTGAGGGAACAGTAAACGCACCTGACACACAAGAACCCTTTTTGGCCTCTCCAACTCCCTGCATCACGCGGCCCTCTTCCGGTTTGCGCAAGATCTCTCTCCTTGCTTCCAGCCATCTTATCTCCTAAGTTGCTTGATAATTTATTTATACATTGGGGCTCTCATCTAAGAGAAACTGTGTGACATTTAAGGTTCTGTGTCTGATTTATCTCCCGTAATGTTACTGATCCACCCAGTTTCCTACAAATGATCCTTTTTTCTAGGAAAGGAGTGCTTCACCCATTTGTATTCTTTTGGTGGCTTCTTTGCAACGATATCACTGAAAGTCATTGATCACCAGATCAAACTCACCATCTTTTTTTCTGCAGTTGGCCTATGAGGGTGGAAGTCCCAACCCCCTGACCTCTCCTTGGTCTTTTAGACAACTGGCCCAAGCACCATGGTGATATATGTATACCTATGTGTAGAGTAACATAATTCATAACAATTAAACTATAGAAGTGGCCTATGCATCCAGAAACAGATAAATAGATCAAGACAATTTAATATTTACATATGCCAAATTATTACTGTGCTACAAAGAAAGGAAAACTCGAGTCATTTGTAGGAAAATGACTTGAATCATAAGCTTATGTAACATGAATCAGACATGTAAAATTAATATTGTATGTTTTCCTTTACTTCATGAGAAACCCAAAGTGTAAATAAATTGAAAAACAAAAATAAAAGAAAGACAATAAAAATATGGAGGGTGGGTGTGGTGCGCACCTGTGACCCCAGCACTTGGAAGTTGAGGCAGGAAGACTGCTATAAGTTGGAGGCCAGCTTAAGCAACATAGTGTGTTCTAGGCCATCCTGAATTGCATAGCAAGACCCTGTCTCAAAAAACAAAGCAAAACGAAAAATAAGATATGGGGGAGACAGCTGTTTTGCAACTGGGAAAAGAGCTAAGAGACGAAGGAGGCTGAGGGAACAGGAAAGGGACACAAAGGAATTACGATGTGCCATATACGTGTACCAGCTGTTCATAGTGAATCTGTTCGTTATATACTAGGAAAACATACTACTAAGAAAAGAACTTATTAAGTGATTAGCAGGACAAGCCACTGTAGCAGTTGTGCACCGAACGTGGACTGTCAAAGTCTTTACTCTCCCTTCTAAGATAACATGAGACTAGTAAAATTCTATAAGGTTGTTTTGAGAATAGAAGTACTTTATGAGGTAATAATTAGCAGTAAACATTATCTATTTATTGGGCATAATTAGCTGGGATAATGGAAAATTAAGGGTGCTGAGTTCTGGGACACAGTGTAGTAGAAAAGATGAATGTGAAAATAGCCTGAAACCTAATGGGATAGCAGCAAGGTTGCAGGAGTGGCCAGGGCTCAGGAGAATGGACAGTGCACTGGATGTAAGGGCCCTGAGCCTGGGCAGAAAGACCACGCTGCGAGGAGTGCTTGCCCTGAGTGCTGACACACTGGGGTTTGCATGCAGCGTGCATTTTAGTACAAGAATGTTTAGGGCTAGCACAGCATGCAAGAGAGAGATTGGTAACTAGAGACTAGCACTCCCATTTGCAATCCATATGACGTATCTTACATAAATTAAATAAATAGAAACATAATGGCAATCAGGTCAGTCGTCTTCCTGAAAAGGGACAACTTTGTGAAATGTAGAGGGCAGGAAGCGGGTCCAGGAGCATGTCTGAAAGATAGGAAAATAGATGGAAAACTCTGCCCTCCACGGACATATCAGGATTTTAAGACGCATAATTCATATTTTAGTAGGCTATATTCCATCTTCAAAATTCTATGCCAAGTCCTTGTTCCATCTATGGTGCTATTTATGTATTATTTTAAATGGATCTCATTTGGACATGAGTATACCTGTTGAAAAAAATTTGCTTGAGTTATACTATTACTTTTTAAACTATGCATTCCATGCAAAATGCATTTTAAATATTCATGGGATGATAAGAGGCATTGTGTTTTATGCAAATGAACAGCATGATGGGATTTAGGTTTCACGTGATGTGGAATACGCATGGGGGAAACTCGCAGGGCACCATGTGCAGCTGCGCGTGCTGTCATACCCCTGACTGACCCAGTGCTGTTCCCGCGTACTGGCTGTGAAGCAAACTCCTGCTACCTGGAGAACACCATCACAATTCACGCTCTGCAACCCTGAGAACATGGAAGCTCCCTTCCAGGAATGCCCAGGAGAAAGGCTCCAACTCTCCTGCCTTCTCTCAGTTCATCAATGATTGGAAAATGGAGTCCTGCAGAATTTCGCTTCTTGATTTGTCTGAATTAATCCGGGACAATCAGCTTTGCAAGAAATATAGGGCAGTGCTTGATTCCTTCCAAAACACAGTGAAAATATTGTGGTCTGTGTTCTTTACTATGAGGATCACAAACATAATTTTGCTTAACAATGTTAATGAGTGTGCTTGCTAGTCTGGTATTAGGTCCAAGCTTAGTGCTTATACTCTCCTAAGGTCCACGTATCATCTGCACATTCTGGAAGCCAGGTATGGCCACTCTGAAAATAATTTTAACTATGATTCTGTTTAATAGCTGGAGAAAACTTGAAAGGGAGCAGGGACAGAGTCACCTTCTGAGATGTGTACAAATTATTTCTGTTTGAGGTTGCTGTGCCTCCGGCTCATTCTCCTCTACCGTATGTCTCTTACATACTCCCCTGCCTTGGATCCAGTTGACTATGGAGCCCTACAAACCATGACCAAGATGCACCTTTCCTCCTTAGAGCTGCATGAGTTGTGTGCTGTGTCTCAGCCATGGCGAGGGCCTACTAGCAGTCCTTTTCCTTATGATATCATCAGTGACATTTATCAGTAAACTTTTGACATGTTCGAGCTGGATATATCTGAGGGCTCCACACACTCAGGCCTTGCACTTGACAGAGGAGTTGTATCCAGAGAGGGAAGGTGACTCTCTCACAGTTATCTGGTCAGGCAGGGAGAGTCCTCCCAACTGCATGCCGGCCTTCCAGTCTCGCTGTCATCGCATGGGTTCCCAGTGACATCAACAGTGTAGCTATGATTCACGAGCTTATTTTCCACCTAGAAACCTTTCTCTTTCCCACTATCATCTTCTCTGACTTTTTCATGGTCATTTCATAATATTAAAACATAACTCTGAAATAGTATGTAAATCATGAGACAACGTTAAAAATCTAATGGTTCAACATGTAAATAGGTTTCTAAATATCCTGGTTCTTAATTTTAGTTCTTATTTTCCACCTTGCAATAAATTATGCTCATTTTAACAACCAATCCCTTCCATTCCTCAAACAAATGAACAGGAAACGCTTTTACTTCGTTTTGCTCTGATTTTTAATATGTTACAGACAGTTGTATGGGAATTCCTCCTCTATTGACTATGCATCTTTAAATTTTTTTTTTTTTTTTTTTATCGTAGCATAATGCTGTCATCTTTATAGGAGATTTTCGTACATTGGAGAATGTGGCGATTAATATCAGTGGCAGTTTAGGGCAATGCAGAGTGAACACAGAACCAAGTGTGAGAAAAGATGCAAATAAATAACTATTAAATAACAAATCCTGCTTTGTTTTTAAGAACCACTAATTGAGTGACCCTTTAACACAGGTCCTCCTTCTAATTAAAATTTTATGGGGCCAGGGTGATAACTCCATGGAATAAGTGCTTGCTTGTCAAGCACAAACTCCTGTGTTGATTCTTGGAACAGTACAACTAGATAGATAGATAGACAGATAGATAGATAGATAGATAGATAGATAGATAGATAGATAGATAGATAGAATAAAAAAAAATTTGTTTCAATAGACAGTTTATGTTGTAATGTTTCCAGTCTTATGGGTGAGTCTGTGCAAGCAGCGGTACAATAGCGTACTGTAGCAATGTCTTAAGAGATTGTGATTCTCCTTATATTTTTATAAAAATGGGTAAAAATATAACAAACTGGGCAACCTACAGTGTGTTTGTTTTGTAATCAGACTATATGTTGTTCTTTTATGCAAATAACAATGGCTATCTTTCATGGATACATAGATCTCGTTTTAGATCATTGTCCTTGAGAGAAAACAGGAAGTTCACCAGGAGCATTAGAGAAGGCCCTGTGTGCTCCAGCTGATGCACCCAGGCTAAAGGGAAACGGTTTGTGGTCAGCGTATCTAGGCAGGCAATTCCAGCATAGCCAGATCCAGGTCAATCCCGCACATCATTCTGCCATCTACAGTGAGAGTCACCTGTGGGAAGGTCGACTGCCCTCCTCAGCTCACTCTTTGTTCCTTTCTGTCAAGTAGGATTTGATTTCTGTTGATCAATATCTCGTGAGGTTTATGTGTGTCACTACCTATAAATAACTTATACTCCCCCAAATTCATACAGCTAGGGAGCCATGGTGTAATTCTAAACCTAGATATATTATTTTTTCTTCTTTATTATGTTTATTCAAGAAAGAGACCGAGAGATTCAGACTTATGGAAGAACCATGACATTCCTTCCAGAGATAAATTAAACTGTCTCATTTTATTGCAGTGTTACCACAGCACCAGTAGAGTACTACTTTTGCACATAAGGAAGAAAAGAAAATTCAGTTTCTCTTTGTTTTATGAATGCTAATCTACAAACAATCCACATTACTTCAATTCAAAGGAGGATCACTTATTTTGAAAGGAAGTCCTTCTAATACTTTGATGGTTAATACATGCTTTGTTCCTGAAATAATGTTGAAATGTAAGACTAGTTTGTTTGCATCTTTATTATTTTAATGCTAAAATTTTATGGTGTTGTCAACGTTTCTCTTTCTACTGCTTAATTTGAGTCTTTCATAAAAGTATCACAGTCCAGTGAACACAGTGGGTAGCAACTAACCACAGCATCACCATGAGCTTGTGGGGACATTGCAGTGCGAAGAAATTTGCATGACAAGCAAGCCTGTGTTCTGGACGTAGCTCGAGAGTCCTGCTGACTAAAAAGGAGAAGTGCAGCGTGATGCCAATCCTGCTCCCGCCCATGCAGTAGTGTGTTATTTACATCCAAGAGGGAGCGTGATTAACGGCGTGTCAATAAGCAATGATTTTGTCATTCCCATGTTTGACACATTTTGCAGATGTTAGTTTGCCACCAAAAAGAACAGAGATATCCACTAATCTTCCCACTGGTTTGGTGGCTATATGTGTGTACAGCACAGGATGTGTAATTATCTTAATAAAGATGTAATTGTGGCTTATCCCATTCCATAATTCACATACTCCGCTGTGCTCCTCCCAGGGTCTCCTGTGTAATTGGATGAGCGGGCTTTGTACAGAATCAGCTGAATCTGGGCTTGATGTACTCATCAAACTGCATATTATATTATTTGAGCATTCACTGTAGGTAGTTTGCTAATGAGGTTAAAATTTTACATAACCAAGAAGAAGGGAATGGATTCAGGGACTATGTGTATTTTCATTATGTGCACAACTCTCAAGCTAAAGCATTTTAGCTTTTCCTTTTTTTGAGACAATGTATAGTTCCATTGTGGAATTAACTGTCCACACAACTAACTACATTTTTATACCAGCAAATTGTAACGTAAAATTATATTTTTCCTTCAGGAAGAATGAAGGGAAATAGGGAAATGAAAACTGCCTTTCTATTAAGTTGACTTGGGATTCAGTTTCACAAAACATATAAGAGGATCCTACATTGCTAGGTGTGATTCTAGTGGAAAGAACATAATTCCCATTCATGAAACTAAGCATTTCACCAGAGCTTATTTATTAAGATGAGTAATAATTTTCTTGCTCATGATGTTTTAATTTTTCTTTTTGTAGAAAGTAACCAACTATCTAAATTCTTTTTTTTTTTCTGTTGAAAAAGGAAAACTATAGCTTACAGCCAGCATTAATTTAGCAGTTGGCTATTGAGAATTAAAGTACTTTATAAGTGAGACCACCTTGGGAAACAATGCTATGACATGCTTCAGTTGCAAGAACTATCGACAGGCTAGGAAGATGTGAACGTAGTAGTGACAGTGAGCCATTTGGTGGCACATGTTGTGGGGCTTAGATTAGGGCTGTAAACTCCTGTGAGTTTTCTTGAAGTAAACACTGTAACCAAAAATGATGGGGTAAGAGTTCTGGGACAAACAGGAAGCTGGTGAAAAGGGAAAGTAACAAATACATACAGGGATACTCTATGCTATATGTTATTTGACAAACTTAGCTGACGCATGAAAACATAAGGCAAATACCTTTTTATTGTTTACAGCACAGTCTGTGAACATTAGCATGATAGGTGCAATCAACTAATAAAAATTTTAATGTTACTGAGCTGGGGAGATTGCTCCGAGGCACAAGTGCCTGCTGGGCAAGAGCAAGGTCGTGAGTTTGAACCCCAGTCTCACAAAAAAAAAAAAAAAAAAAAAAAAAAAAAAAAAAAAAAAAAAAAAAAAAAAAAAAAAAAATAATAATAATAATAATAAATTTTAATGTTACTAAAACACATTCATGACTATACTAAGTTTATATAGTAATGATTGAAAGTCTAGAAAATATTAAAGACACTATAATGAGTGAAAATATCACTTATTTTGTCCTCAGTGTGTCATACTTTTTTTTTAAACAAAGGGCTATAAATACTGATGTGTCAAACTCAGGTAATTTTTAGAATATTTCATAAATTATTAATTTTAATTTTATAAGTTTTATTATAGGAAACAATAAGGGCTTTAAAAAGAAATATTCCAAAAATATGGTATTGCATATTTAACACATATTGAGTGTTTACCAAAAGCATCAAAAGTTTCAACATCAACTGGTGTCCGTGTGCAAGGAATCTGATGGTTTACGTGTGAATCCTCGAAAACTTTTCAATCGGTTTTCTCAGTTTCATTGCACAGTATTGGGCTACTTCTACCAGAAAATTCAAGAGAAAGCCTTACAAAGCAAATCCTAGAGTGTGGTGGGCACATAATACAATTGTGTTGGCCAAGAAAACATACACCCCACCTGCTAGCTGGGACACCATGCAGGTGAAATCCTGCACTGAAACTTTTGCAGGCATGCACACACCTTGCCTTGCATTGTACGGAGAGAGGAACCACAAATATTGCTTCCTGTAGCCCTGTGGGAGAGGTACTGAGATGCACAGCTGGTTACTATTATGCTAAAGGAAAATTTACCTTAGAATAGTAAAGCGTATGTTTATGGAAAGCAGTCTTACGCTGCCTGGGCTAATTTTGCAACCTAGACATCTCCATCATGGTATCATGAACAGATTAAGGTCTTATCTTCTGTTCTCTGCCATCCCTTTCTCAATTATCTTAATTGTACTCATCTAGGAGATTTATTTAACTTTGGTCTTCAGTGAGAGATGCAATAACAAATACCGAGGAGGTATTATCCTACAGGGACACTTCCTTTGCCTTGTGAAGAGCATGTGCTAAACATACTTATTGCAGTAATTCTCCAGCTCTCACACACCTGCCCCTTTTGCCGGTGTTGATAAACCTGTTATCTGCCATGGTAGTCACTAAAATGATGAGAAGACGTTCAAAATTGGCAGAACAGAATGGTGCCTCCTACTCCTAGGCATTAGAATGACATTAGAATGCCATCATCAACAACAACCACAAGAACAACATGTGAAATAGGGCTTCCTGCTTAACAAATACTACCTCTAACTCCATTTTCCCAAGATGAATATCCAACAGCTTCACGTATATGTATTCAATTATGTATGTGTACTACTTATATTCATGGCTTTAGTAACAATTTCTACAATTTTTAATGTGCTTTCAGCATAAGCATTTTCACGCTGCCAAAATATTAATAGAGATTATATTTATGAAAATAAATCACTTTATCGGTCTATTAGATCTTTGTAATTATCCATAAAAATATTAGAATTAATTTGTCTTCTTCATTTTTACTTTTGTTGTACATATCATGGTAATACACATTTATAGTGCTAGTTTAGTTTTTATTGGCAAGAGAAAATATCTCAACAGGAATTTATCAAGTTATAAGCATATTCATGAACTTCTAATTTTTAGTAAGTTTAATTTCTAAAATTGGAATATAAATTTCTTCTTGCAACATCTTTGGTACAGAGAGCAATGGAACACACTTATGATACATACTGAAAGGTGCGCATACAGTTTTCATTTATCTGCTTAATGTCTTCATAGCTATTGAATATTAGACTTATAGTGGAGTTAAATTAAGTGGGATGACATTGGCATGAATATCAGTTGTTTACTGGAGCAATGTGCGCTTGCTTCCGAGGGTCAGGACTTACCTTTATCTTCTGCTTCTGGGTGTCTTAGAGGGTCATGCCTCCTATCGCCATCATTTTAATAATCTAGCATTACTTGTAGTTTGGAACTTAAGTTGTTATGGTTTGTGCCTAAAGGTCCACCTCTGAAGGCTCACATAGTCTTAGTTGTGGCTTCTTAGTGGTGGCTATGGTTGGTGATGCCTGGGTCTATGATTACTGGATTAGTCCACTGATTGATTCAGCTTAGTTCTGGATGTGGATAATGGAAAGACTTACCCTGGACGTGGGTAGCACCACCCAAAGGGCAGGTATCTTGCAACGGATTAAAGGGAGGGCCAAGTAGCTGTCCATGTTGGCTACCTTTTGCCTGCACTGCAGTACTATGGATTATTTTCACTCTGTGACAGCCTTCTGGCATGTTATCCTCCTTGGAACCATCTAGATAACAACTTAAACCTCTATAAACTGTGAGGTACAATAGAGTTTTCTTTTTTGTATCTTCATATCTACAATGAAAAATTAACTAAGACACTAATATGGTTTGTTTCTATGACAAACTTTCAGGCTATCATTTATCTGTAAGGTACTGGGTAGAATCTGAAAAGACTGCCAACAATTTGTCAACTTTTTGTAGAAGAGATGAAGTTCTGGTTGTTTTCAAAGTTGCACCCGGCTTAAAAGAACAATAGAAGCAGAGCTCAGACAGCCCTGAGAGCATTAGAAGAGATAATTCATCTGATTCTAGCTTGCACGACATTGCCAATATGAATGAAAGGGCCTTAATTTTGACATACCACCTATGTCTCTAGTAGAAATGACTCCATGGATTGGTATACTGTCTACCTAATACTAAATCTTCTAAGAATCTCTTGGTCCAGTGGTTTGATATAATGTTAGCAGTTATACTTGTCCCTGAGTTCTGGTTCCTACACTGAATAGATTGGTGCCTTGTTCAATGTGGTGACATACTGAAATATTGTTTACTCCATAGGAAACTGAAACTAACAGGATTACAACCACATCCATTTTGATACAGATTATCTGTCATCAAGAATGATTTTAGAGAAATCTTTTTCTGTCTGGAGATCTAAAACATGATACCCCAGATAGGTTACCTTATAAGTAACATAATTGTTCTTCCACACAATTTAAAGACAAGACGTTCAACGTGAAGTTGTTGTAGATTTTGCAATGTGGCATGGTAGCCAGCTCTGTGGTCCCTAGGTGAAGTCTTCTAGCTATGCCTCATGGAATAGAACAGATCTTCCCAGGTCTCTCTGTTCCTTGGAGCCTCGCCCTCAGGACTAATTCTTGCCTCCAGGTCTGAGCTCTAATATTATCAAAGAGCTGAGCTGCAACTTATGCCAATTGGTATCTCATAGGTATTCAAATATCGCATGGAGTTTATATATTCACTACAGAAATGTCATGATTTTAATAGCAGAGTCAAGTAAAATTTATCCTATTATAAAAATTTCACACAATATTCAATATTACATATATTCTGCATATATATATATATATATATATATATATATATATATATATGTGTGTGTGTGTGTGTGTGTGTGTGTTTCTAGGAAATGATGGTACTGTTCTGTACTGTACTTCTGTTTGTGTGTAGTACGCAGACCGGAAAAGTCCTGGCTATAAATGCAATTGTAATGGAAGACTTGCTCTTCTGTTTTCTTTTGTTTACCTTTTACTTTTTCATTATTTGCGGTTGAACCAGTGGCTTTAAACTGAACTATACCTATAGCTATTTTTAATCTTTGGTTTGAGTGTCAGGGTCTCACTAACTCCAAAATTGCCTAAGTTGGGCTAAGCTATCAACATCCTTCCTAGAGTGCTAGGTTTATGGGTCTGCACTCCTACAAGCATCGGAAATACACTAATGTTCTCCCTTTCATACAAGGAGAAAGGTGTGAACACTGTCTAACTTCATAAATTTATGAGTAAAGTCATAAGCATATGAGTATGAATAGGTACTTCTATATGCTCCATTTTAAAAATTTCATTGCAAGTTATAGACACCATGTATGGAATTTATTCTGCTTGTTTAATAGTTCTACAAGTTTAGGAAAATATATTTCATGATTAGCCTTTATGTCTTGTCGATATGTAGCATTAATTAACAGTAACTTAGATGGACATAGCTGAAAGCCCAGCTAAGAACTCTTTCAGCTAATGTTCTTTTCAGCAACTGAGAAATAGGCCACTGAAGAATAGAGAAAGTGATTTCAGCTTTTTTTACTCATGGTCAGCTGCCTGGATTCCAGTGTCCCTGTGTAGGCCCAACAGGAACCTTCATCATCAGGAATTCTGCAGCGCTGTCTAGGATATTTCCAGTTATTTCAGCAAGTCATCTGTATTCCGTTAGCACCTAGAACCGTGGCCGTGAAATCAGAGCCTCATGCCTGCTTATCAGTAACTTCCCCAATAAATTATATTCCCATAACTGCAAAATTTTTTTTCTATATTTCAAAAAAATATAAAAAACTTTCATGGCATTTAATAATTTTGGTTTGGGAGTCAGAGAACATTATTTTTCACACAATTCATCGACTGAAGACACCACAGGCCTGGCTAATGACAAAGGCATAATTATAGTGTATTTCTTAGTGAAGGAAGGGTCAAACGATTCTAACATAACATCCTAAAATAACACAATTTTCCTTCAACAAGTTACTTATATTCTATCATTCGGAAAAAAAAAAAGGAGTATGTGGATTTCCCAGTGCCCCAACCACAGTAGTATCTTTCACAGATTCAGACTTAGGCTTAATGTCTGGAAACTTATTGTCTAATTTAGGGTCTGTCCACTGCTGAAGCACACAAAATTCAATATGTCATACTCTTTCCATCTCCGACTGCAGTCTTAGGCATAGAGAAACAAATTGTGTTTATCCCACACCATGACAGAAGTATGCTTGACACCAAGCCATCGAATACGAAGGGAAACATGACATGCAAGGGGAGACACATCAGAACAATTCCAAAATCCAATTCAGAAACTGCGCTTGAATGTACAATCAGTTCTGCAGTTCAGGCCTGGCACTGTCCTTGTGAACAATCCTCCACAGAACCTTGTTTACTCTTTGGCCTATGTTAGCATATTCTTAAGAAAGAGCACGTAGGCTGAGTTTAAAATCACATCCACTCCACTACTTTTACCTCCAAACGAACTATATTTTTTTATTCCACTTTAGTTTAACATTTACTTTGTTACCCCAAGGTCCTGTGTTACACTGACAACAACATGGTAGAATAAAAATTTGGGCCAGGGAGGTAGCTCAATAGAATAAGCGCTTGTCTGGCAAGCATAAGGTCCTGAGTTTAATCCCCTGTTCCAGCAAAAAAAAAAAAAAAAAAATCATCCGTAAAGAAAGGAAAACAGTGTGTGAGTAATTTAATACTGAACTTGTTGAAACATCTTGAGACTTATGCAAGCTATCTGTACAATGGCAAGAGCTGCTCGAAGGGGTGGCCCTCAGCTTCCAGAACTTTATTAGTATGGTAAGCTCCTGAAGAGTACGCACGTTACTTTGGTGGACTTTATATTTCCTCACTGGCATTGTTAGGGCTCATTTCTGTATTTTGTATCAATTCTGCTTATAGTGAAATACCCGAGCTTCTGCTTGTTTGACTTCATCTCTATACTTTCCAGTTGCTGGCTGGAAGAAGGTGGATAACGTCTTGAGCACTGCCTCGGATATCCACAGAGTGATAATTAAATTCATCAGGGGCATTACTTTCCCTTTTGTAGATTCTGGTATTGTTTTTCTTATATGAATCTATGAACTCTCTTTCCAAGACTTTTCAGATCTTTGCTCAGTACCTGTTCCCCAAATCAGTGCTGTGGAGTTAAGATTTGTTCTACAGTTCTACTTTTTTGCTCTAAGAAACATTTATACAGCTTCTGTAACACACACACACACACACACACACACACACAGAACTTTAAGGTATCATATGTAAAACATGATAAAAGTAGCTCATTGCCTTCAAAACTGCTATGGACCAGATATGGATTTATGGAAACTGGAGTCTACAATCTCTGGGGTACCTAAATATACTTGGGTGCTATAAAGTTAGATGCAAAAATAGCTAGGATGCTGGAAATGCAGCCACTCAGCCAAGGTGGCTTCTACACTCATAATCATCTGAATAGACGGGAGGCTGATGACCAGGCCCATCTGTGTGCTTGTGTACCAGAAGCTCTGCATATCTTTATGTTTAAAAAAAATAGCATAGCGCATCACCTCCATTTCAAAGGATGGATATATAGAGAAGGAGTGGTAAGATTTAGCACTGTGTGATGCCTACATGGAAGCTATGCTTCCGAATCATTTTATCATAAAACAGAAGTATAGAGAATGTGCCTTATGATTTTTTTGGCACCAAATTGTCATATGCTTTTCTTCCATCTCAAGAGAAAATAAAATCTTAAGATCCTATTCCTTAATGGGAAGGAAATAAAAGATTTGGGAGAACAATTTTTGTTTTCTTTCAGGCAGTATTTTTATCAGGCTTCTGTTCTTGTGATCTCTGCTAGCATCTCCCACCCAGAGTAGCCTATAGCACTGCAGGTCTACTTTTTCAACCAGCATCTCTAAATCTTTCCATACTCTTCCTACAAGCCTACTCCAAATGTTCTTACACCATAGGGTCAGGTTCAGTCACAGTGATGACCCCACATCTGATCCCAAACTTTGTCTTAGTTACTTTTCTCTTGCTACTGGAAACTATGCAAAACTCACAAGTTAAGGGAGCAAAGGTTTACTTAGCTCAGTTCGTGGAGGCTCCAGTACGTAAGCAGCCAGCTGTGATGTAGGGTGGTGCTGGCCAGGGGCAACAGTTCACGGTGGAAGAGAGCAAAGCAACAAGAGAACGGGAGGGCAAGCCGCTTTACGTGCCTTATGGTGTATGGTGGCTGCCTGCCCTACTGCAGATGTGGCATGCGCATCTGTAACCTCAGCGTCGGAAAATGAACCAATTCCAAACACTAGTTTCAGCACACACTGAGAAGCCCAATGGTCATAACCACATGGGGATTTTTTGTTGTTGTTGTTGTTTTGGTAGGGGTATCCAGTAAAATATAGTATCTTCATAGTCTCTGCTTCTTGCTATAAACTGATATAATGTCATAAGCTAGTCATGAGTAACTCCACTTTGTAAAGCTGCCTCCACTTTCCTGGAGGTAGGTTAAGAGCTAAACTTTGGTTCACTCAGCTATAGGCCCCCTTCCCCTGCCCCACCTCTGATGTTCCAGGATGCACCAACCACAACTGTGCCACAACTTTGACTGTCTATTCCTGTCAGATTACACATGTAGCTTGTTTCAGCTTGCTCCAAGGAGTCTATGCTCTGTGCCCAAAATATACTGGCCCAGCCAGGGACACTGAATGACTCCCCTCCCCATTTCTGCCTGCTCAGAACACCATGGCCCAATTAAATCCTTCCCTATTTCTTTCTTTCTTTCTTTCTTTCTTTCTTTCTTTCTTTCTTTCTTTCTTTCTTTCTTTCTTTCTTTCTTTCTTTCTTCCTCCCTCCCTCTCTCCCTCCCTCCCTCTCTCCCTCCCTCCCTCCCTCCCTTCCTTCCTTCCTTCCTTTTTATTCTACCATAAGTACCAAGCCAGTTGCTTGGTGCCACCACACACCTGGGTCTTCCCCATTCAGTTCGCTGGTTTATGTGTCAAACATCCACATACAAACCAATAATCGGACATTATCAATTTCCTAGGAATTTCTTAATCTATTCCATTTGATACCTCATGATTAATGGTCATAATTATTGTTGCCACAGCTGTCTTTCTCATGAGATAGTGAAACTTCTGTATGCCAACACATGTCCCTGCATCTCTTGCCCAATGTGAAGGGCTTTAGGGTCACAGGAGTACTACACAAGGCCAAGCTCAGCATCCTTGTCTGTATGACTAACGGAGATGCATAAACCTCACAGCCCTACAACATGCCGTGTTTCTCTGTTACTGCAATACTAAAGCTCAAAGAGCCCCAGGTCTCCCCATGCGATCTTTGATGCTGGCTTTAAATTTCTAGGAGTTGTGAATTCATCTTTCGCTGAACCGTCAGTTCAGTATGGCCCTTGGGTAGCACCCTGATTGTCACATCTTTCCCTATGATTTGGGACTTTTGGCACTGGAGTTTGAGAGAGGCAGGGGACAGGCCAGAAAAGGAGACGTAATCACTGTGGTGAAGCTCCCTGACCACCCTCTTCCAAGGGTCCCACCAGCTAACAACAGCTGCAGTTTCCCCACAATTACTTTCCGAAGGCCATGTCTGTGGTCCCGTTAGGCTATGAAGTACCACTGCCTTCAAGAAGAATAGGCACAACAGAAAAGGGCGTACCTCAGAAATTGGTCCCATGTGATTTATGAATCCAATTTGTCAAGAACAAAAAGTAAAGGCAGCACGAGAAAATTTCTATTTTGAGAAGGATGAATTGTTTTCCTGATTTTATTTTATTTTTTGTATTTGTTTGTTTGTTTGTTTTTGTACAGGGTCTCACCACCGACTCATAACATTCCTCCTGTTTGTATCTCCCGAGCGCTAGGATTAAAGGCACGCGCCACCACCCCTGGTCTCCATCGCCAGCTCAGCACGCTCGAGGGCCAGGAACTGAACCCTGGCACCTGTGCTTCCCTAAGCAAGTGCTTCATCTGCTGAGCTATACCGCTGTTCCTTGTTTTCCTGATGTTAGCCTGTGATATTTGGGAAGGCATGAATAACTCGGGTGGTTTTCTTAGTCTTAGTTTCATTATCAATAAATAGTAGATGATGTTAAGAAAGAGCGGGCAAGGTGGCTATGAAGTTTGAAGGTGTCACAAGGAAGACTTCTTAAGGCTAGTGTGCATGTACACACGTGTGAAGTGGTATATCATTCAGGTGTAGATTTATTAATAGTATGTCTAATGGCGGGATTTTTGGATTTCTTTTATTCTTTATAACTGTCAGGAATAACTGGAGCACCTTCTGGGAATGCAGGAGCGGTGAGAGAAAGAAGTTGGTGTTGCCTTGTCTCTCCTAGTGAGTGAGAAACTTGGGGTTGGGGAAGAGCCTCCCACAGCTTGGCCTCTGATTCTCTCTTTACTGGAAGTGGGAAATCCTGCCAAGCTTTAAGCCAGTGAATCTTGTTATCACGGCTGTGTTCAACTTGGAGCAGAGTGTCCTTTGGGGTTTTGTAGCAAGTGGGAAATTCATGGCCCAAGTTTGCTCACCCTGGCAGCTTTGTTTGAGCCTCGAGGGATGGCTTGAAAGGGCTTCCTGGCTGCCTTTGCTCTTGATGGATATGTATAACCCCAAACCTACTACTATGTAACTTGCTGCTCATAAATACGAACTCTCCCTGAACTCGGACAAGATGGTATATAATGCACCGTGAACTTCCTTACTACTCTCATGGTATTTAAGGAAATATGTTTAGCTCTGTAATTCTGCATTTCTGCACAATGAAAAAAGAAAATAGCCTTAGGAAAGAGGAGGATGAGAGAAAGCCTGACTCTTGAAATTCCTCGTGTTTTGCATTCTATCGCCAAATTAGAAATGATAAAATTCAGATTTTCAAGCTGTGAGGAAAGTAGATTTTTTACTTACTAGGGCAAAATTCTTAGCATTTAAATCTGTACTTTGTGCTTACAGAAGCGTTCTAGAATTTTTTTCAATATTCAGCTGATTTAAGAAGAAAATAGCCAATTACAAATGAAGATATAAAAATGCAGATGGATTCAAAATAAGGGATTGATCTTGCACACTACTGAACCAGTGTCATCTGAAATTATTTTACTCATTACAACATCCTCACATTAAGAAAATTGGCAGTCACAGGCAGCATATATACTGTATTGATCAGCAGCCTTGGATGTAATGATCCAATCGTGCAAGTTAGACACAAATAACGATACTGTGTAAGTTAAGTGGGACATGCATTCTCACCTTGACCTCTACTGAGGTTATAATTTCTTTAAAATATGATTTCTTCTGAGAAATTTCTTCCTTATTTGTAAATATGCCCTAATACATGTATAACAAAGCATTATCTCAATTGCTTCAAGACTTTTTCCAAAGCCTCCAACTTCTTTATTCAGTGTCTATGGAATACTTAAAGTAATCTAGAACCGCTCTCCATGTTGTGATATGCATAAATTCCTAATATTCATTAAATGTGTTTTATTTTGAAAAGTTTAAATAGAACCTTGGTTTTAAGGTGAACTGTAAAACTGATACAGCTGAGGTACAAATGAAACCAAGGACATAAATTAACAGCTACTAAAATCACAGGGCACTGTGATGACTTTGCATAGATTCAAATTTCTCATCAAGAAGGAAAAGTATTCTCAGAATACGATGCATCTAGGTTCCATTTCTGAGTTTGGCAGGGACTCTGATCTTGAATACATTTCAGCATATCAGGCTCAATTTCGTCATCTATAATGTAACACAATATTCCTGAATGAAGAAATATTTTAAAAACAAATTATTATTTCATCACTTACCATGTTACACAACAATGTTTTCTAAGAAAGTATTTGTGTGTGTGTGTGTGTATGTGTTACCATGGGTTGAGCTTAGAACCTTTTATTTGCCAAGCAAGCACTTATTCTACTGAGATATCTCCCCAGCCCCTAAGGTAGTATTTTTGTGTAGATTAAGAGTTTCCCTCCCTCAAAACATCTCCCTGGTATCTCTCAGAAATATATTCACGGATACATAATTTATGTGACAAATATAACACAAAACATATAGAGACTGATGAATAAATGCTACCCTGTTCCCCGTACATAATTGAGAACATGATTGTATACCGTAGCACTAGGTTTCCTGAGCAAACTAAGTGTTAGACAGTTGTTACCAATCTCCACAGATAAAACTACAAAGAGATCTCAGGAGGAGATCATTAAGTCTCTAACCCAAGACGCCAAGCCTGAGCTATCCCCAGAGAAAGTGGATAAATTTCTAGGTACATACGAATTACCAAAATTTAGCCAAGAAGATATGAGTCCTGAATGAGACAGTATCAGTCAATGAAACTGAGGAAGTATAAAGCCCACCGACTAAGAAATGCACGATCCTGATAGATTCCATGCCAAATTCTGGAAGAATTTTAGCAAAGATCTTACGTAACCACTCCTCAAACTATAATGAATCAAAAGGGAACATGACTTCCTGAATCATTTCTGGAAGCAAGATTAACCCTGATCCAAAGCCCAGAGAAAGATCCAACCAAAAACGCGCACTATAGGCCAACTCTTCATTGAAAACTGATGCAAAAACTCCTAGTGAGACACTGGAAAGCAGGATGCAGAACGTCATCAGAAAAGATTATAAACTATAGCCAAATAAGCATCACTGCAGCGATACAGAGATAGCTTAATGTAAAAAAATGATAAGTGTATAATACACCCCATAAACAGAAGGAAGAACAAAAATAATTACCTCCAAACATGCGTGAGAGAGAGAGAGAGAGAGAGAGAGAGAGAGAGAGAGAGAGAGAGTGTATTTGATAAAAGACCATTCTCAAAACTCCACCCTAACAGTCCCAGAAAAAAATATACACATTTGGCAGTGTAACAGGATACAAAGCCAATACTCAGGGCCGGGGAGATAGCTCAGTGGTCTCAAGTGTCTATTTGGCAAGCTTAGGCAACCGCAGGGACTATGGTTCCATCTCTGGTATCACATGCTGTGCCAGCCCCACCCCCAGGGCAGGCTGAGCCCACCATAAGTAAAATAAAAAATTAAAAAAGGCAAATACTCAAAAAACAGTAACATTCCTATGCACTAAAAAAAATTCATTCAATTTTAAATTAGGGAAACGAAGCTCTTCATAATAGCATTAAGAAAGATGAAATACTGAGCAATTCACCTAACCATGGAAATGAAAGACCTCTACAAAGAAAACTGCAGCGTTGTGTAAAAGGCAATGGAAGAAGAGCCCTGAAATTGGACAGATATCCCTGGGATGTCCCTAGGGAGGTGGGATAATACAATCAAATGGCCCTTTTCAATTTTTGTGTGAAAGAAATGTCCCTAGCTAAGCCACATTTATTTTTCAAGACTTTTTTTTTTTTAACATCCACTCACTTATTCCTAGCTTTTCCACTGCCAAAAATCTGAGGTTGATATTCATGCTTAGCGTGTTGTCATATCCTGTCCCCAGGAAGGGATTTGAGACACCTTAACATCCCAGGCTCAAGTTCCCAAGATTTCCTTTAAACTTTTCTCCCTTCCTGACAGTCTAATTTTTCATTATGCATGCTTTTCTGAACATTTATTTTTGGAAGAGAATTTAAAAACAATAGTCTAAAAACATTACACATGATACAGAATTTCTACACAAAATACCCACCAACTGGGGAATGGATAACATGATGTGGCGTTTTTGTACAATTGAGTGTTACTCAGTTATAAAGAAAGACAAACTCAAGGCTTTTGTGGATACATATATGTCTGCATAAATCTAAGGTAAGTATATTTCTACAGGTGAATTTATTTAAAGTGAGAAATGGACAAAACGTGGTATTTTCTGAAGTTACTGATCTGGGTAAATGATTTATAGGGTCTTTAGGGTCTCACTACTAGATCGGATTCATAGCAATCCACCTGTTTACAGCCTCCTAAGAGATGGAACTATAAGGGGCGCACCAGCACAGCCAGTCTCAGTGCTGTCTCAGTGCACCGCGGGGGTGGGACCAGCATGACAGTCCCCTGTGTTTCCTTTCAGACACTTTAATCTGCAGAGCTATTGGGCTGGCCATTGGGCACTTCTTAAATGGCCAGACCACTCAGGAGAGAAATCTTAAGGGATAATGAAGATTTAGTGAGATTTATCCTATTGCATGTTAGAAGTTATGTTCAAGAAAAATAATGGTGTTTTTCCATCAAATATTATAACATAACTGAAAATATCTTTAATATTATCCTGAATAAGTTTTACAAGGGTACCAGCTGAAAAAGCAATTTATAATAATATAAAACAGAAGCCAAGAATAGAATGGAAGTTGATTTTTCCACTCTTTAATTTTGATTGAAGTTTAGATCTTTTTGCAAAGTTTCTTTTTAAATTAACTATTATGTATGGAAGCATAATCCATATATAGTAATTTATCTCTGTATAAATAATTAATGACATTACTCATATTGGTCTTTTAAAAGTTACATATCTCCTACTGAAATTAAATTTGGTTAATGAAAATGATCGATTCATTATTTTAAATTTTAATAACAGGTTTTACATTACCATAGGATTTCTTCATACTTTGTAATCAATATAAGTTAAAATTATTAATCAGGTTGGTCTTAATGCCACTGATAAGGCAATAATTAGATAAAATAATATAGTAAATAAATTACAAGGTTTTTGAATATAATTGATTTAGTGCTAGAAAAATAAAGCTATGTTACCATACATATAGCATGCTTTCTACTTAATCAAACAAAATATTGGAAATTCCATAAAATATTAAACTATCAGACACAATGCTATGGCTTCGATCCATAACAGTCCCCTTAGAGGCGACACCTCCTAGTCACAGTAGGTGAATGTTAGGGGACTAACTTGCAGGGATGTGCCAGCGTTCCATTTGGCTCTACGCGTCCATCTCTGCTTCCTGGACGCCATGCACTGGACAGCACTTCTCTGCCACATGCTTTGATCCTCCTATTTCTGTTCTGAAGCTACCCAGTCATGACCTGGGCGTACTGAATGTGTAACTTAACATAAACTTCTTTCCTTTCAAGTTGTGCCTGTTGGGTTTTGAGCGGCAGCAACAGAAAAGTGATCCACACACGTTCTATGCATTTTTATTGTTTATCAGTAACCAGGGGAGGTAGGGATTGCTGTCGTCCTTGAATTATGAATGAGAGAAGCAAAGCCCAAATGAATAAGAAGGTCATCAGAATTCACCAGCATAGAACGTGGCAGAGTCTGGATTCTGAAACCCCTGCCATTAAATCTTCCTTCCATAGCACTGCACTGAATAATCCAGAGTGTAACAGGTCATTCACATGAAGAAGGAACCACTAATGAGTTTGTGGGTTTGAACAAAGAAACTTTAAACATCAAAGCTTTCTTTTATCTTCCATGAAACAGAGCTATATCATTTAAATTATGTTATTTTACTTCTGTAAATGTCAGAAATTTGAATAAAAAGGAATAAAAGAATTGCCGAAATGTATCTTCCCTTTACCATGATAAACCCAACTTTTTTCTCTTTATTTACACGAGGATCAAGTTGGAAAAATAATGGTAGGTGTGAATTACAGACTTATTAGAGCACTGTGTGCAGACACAACAGCATTTCTTATTAGCCCTGGCTGTCTCTCTCTCCACTGCCCATTAGGTCAGGCACCTGATGCACTGGGAAGAGGAACGGAGAACCAAAGGTAGCAAAAGAGTTTGACAGCCCCAGGGAAGTGAGCTGGAGCTCCTGAGCAGTCAGCTGCGTGCTGCTGTTTGTAGCACATTTGTTGCGATCTATGCTGAAAGGTGCAGTCAAAGAGTGATGAGACCATAGAGAGGGTATCCTCATTAGCTACCCTGTACATTCATCGGAAATTGCAGATGCTCATGGTATAGGCAGCAGTGATTTAGGTAGAAGCCTTCCAATATGAGACTGCACATGGCAAAGCTGTATAGCTAGGAGACAATGCTAGCCAGATGTTTTCTCCTGAAACTTGCTATTGGTAAATGTTTGAAATCTTACACCTCTTGGGCTGAGAAGATAGCTCAGTAGAATAAGTATTTGCCTGGCAAACACAAGGTCCTGAGTTCAATTCCTGGTACCTCACACGTGCGCGTGTGCGCGCACACACACACACACACACACACACACACACACACAAACACACACACAACCTTACATCTCTTTTCTTTGAAGTGCTTTTTTGTTTGTTTGTTTGTTTTGGTACTGGCACCTCTAACTACATCTTGGTTATTTCATCTTTTTTTTTCTACAAATCATAGTAAGTATGTGTATTTCTTCATTTTTTATGGCTCATAGAAGATAGTTGCCCCTTTGTGTAAGGCTGAAATTTTGAAGAAATTTCTCTAAAACTGCCTACAGGGTGTTTATGAGAACTTAACATTTGACTACTTGCTTAGCACGCCTGATGTCGTGAGTTCTATTCCACCCCCTAAACCTTCATTCACACATACAAAATGTTCCCAAAAGAATTACCTAGAGTCCCTCGTCTGTAGTTCTCCATTATTAGACTAATGCGGAGTGCAAACTTGCGGCACAAGTCTAGCAGGATCTTAAAATGCACAGAAATAACAGAAATAACTGTTTAGGTCACATGGACTATTATCACTCTTTACTGCAGAAATAGCCCAGGATTTATTTAGTTTCAGCCCTCAGGTCCAAAATGAAAGAGGTGAAAATCACAGTCCCTCTTGCTATCAGTTTTACAATTTCTTTCTATAAGTCGTGCTGCTGCACAATGTGTTCCTCAGGACAGTGACACATGTGCACCAGGGTGATACACAAAGCGTGTTTTGATCAAAGCTATGCGATCACTGCATGATTATGTTTAGTTGCGGTGTGACATTCGTAGAAATTACCTTCCTCAGACAATTTCCTGGGTATCATGCCATGCCCACTATTCAGAAAGACCTTATCAGTCTTTGTTCCAGGGAGTGCAGAAGTATGTGGATGACGCATGTGCAGTGCTTTCTGAGCTGATCCCGCCTGAACGTAGGTCAATCACTGCACCCTGACACTGAAAATGAGGCTTCCTTGACGGAACCAGATATTTCATTATCCTTGTCATGCTAATGATGCTTCATTTTCCTGAAGTGGCACCCCAAGGGACTTTTCAATGTGTAGTGAGATGGATAATGAAGTTTCACCTACTTTATGTAAAAGTAACATGTAACTTTGACAGTTACATGTGTGGACATGTTTCCTACTGGAACATGTTTTCATGTACACCCGCATTTGTGCTGGCATGTAATTCTCACCAAAGCCTATTACCTATGGTGGGGTTGGGGAATGGAGAAGCGCAATCAGCAGAACGCACTGATTTTTATTTTTATTTTTAAAAAGGAGCCCAACATCTATGGAGACAAAGTTGGCTTCATTCACTCACATAACAGCTGTAATGACAATAAACATCAGCAGAACAGGGAACAAATATTATGTGCATGGTAGACAGAGAAGACTGACTCACGACCCACAAAAAGTGCTCAGTAGCGTGGCTCCTAATGAACTTCTACGTAGGTAATAAACAGATAATTACATTATCTGATAATTTCTTAATTTCTTCAACTTGATATTTTTCCAAATGGCAATTTTAGAACCGGCGATCAGTTCTAATGTATAACTAAATCAATATTGTGCATTCCAGATGATTTGTGTAATTTTCTTTTCCTTTACAGTCATGCGCTCCTGAAGATCCCTCTACAGTGCCTATCTGTACTTCACCGAAATAACTCTCCCATAAATTGCATGGAAGAATATCTTTAGGACCATCGCCATGTAGTGCCTTTTTGCTCATTCAAAATTTTGCAAAACTTGCTAATGTCAGCTGTGTGCAATATACACTCTTTAATATTACTGTCATCCATTCAATGGCTGTTACAGATACAATCTTATTACTTTCTTAATGTAACATCGGTGAATTCACTTATTAATTTTAACAAACATCTATTTGTGACTATAAAAGGAGGAATATTTTACTACTATTTAACTTCAGGATTACTAGACCTTTACTTCGAATTTTTTTAAAGGGCAAATGTGTGTTTATGCATTTAGTCAAGAATAAGAATAGATGGAACACCCTAATTTGTCCTTTTATCTGTTACATTGGTCCTTCCCTTAGCAGGCGCAGCCCATGGTGTGAGGTTGACCCCAGTGTTGTTGGAGGACAGGAAGGTCAGAGCAGAAAATTTGGTGGAATAATGCACGGTGCCAAAGGACATTTGTCTATATAGCCGCTTGTTTTTGTGTCTTTGTTTTTGTTTTTGGCTATTCATAACTGGTAAGGAATAAAGAAAACAAAAAGAAAATCCTGCAAAGGTGGCGCTGGAAAAGTAAAAATTCAAGCTATCAAGCTTTCCCCATTTCTATCAATACTTAATTTTAAAGTGCAATTTATGATTTCCTTGAAATATACAGGTGACTTTAAAGGCTTATATAGTTTACAGCAAAGGACATATTAAACTACCAGAAAATATAGGATGAATCCCAGCATAATGAGTGGAGGATTCTACAGTAAGGACAATGAAAATATGTCATTATATTATCATTACAAGTTATTTGAGGTTTGTCTTTAGTTACTATTTTTATTAATTTTACCCACGTAATTTAAGTACGCATAATGGTAATCTTCATCACAGGGAATCTGTGCCTGCTTTTTTCTCTTTTTCCTTCCCTCTCTTCAGCCTCTTCCTCTCATTTGACGAAAAGTTGGTTTTCATTTCTTCCTTCCACTCTCTATGTCTTTCTTCCACTTTCGTTCCTGCCTGTCCTCGTCTCCCTTGTTCCCCTTCTCATTTGATGATTTTCTTCCTCTTTCACAAAATTCATTACATATTTTGGTCCTTACTCACCCTGACATTTCTATTCCAGAGGAGCAATGTGATAGGGACATACACGTGCCGCTGCATGTGACCGACAGAGCGTGGTGTAGCAGTGCGTTCTTAACTAAGCTGGGAAGGTCGATCTTTCCTTTCACAGTCAATAGACATGATTCTCTTATGCATGGCACATCAGGGCATAACTAGGTGCTGAACCTACGTAAAAAATCCAAGGAAATTTTCTGTAGATTGTCGCCTATTCGGACCCATGAAAGACCCTCTACACTTTCATGTTGAGGCTAAAGGTTGGACACAATCCTTACAGCTTTGGGACAGGAGCTTGTGTGTAACTTGTCATTGATCTTATGTAAATAATGGTCTTTGCTGTCTCAAAATCTGTCAAATTAATACACCATTTAGTTGATATAAAACCAGTAAGGACATTTCTGAGCCTGCATAAACGAGTTTGTACAGTAAAAGGGAACTTGTCCACACGGTGACTTAGAACAGTTTCAGAGGCAGGAGGCGGCAACAGGGTGATCTCTGTCCACCTCTTGCCACAACTGGCCTTCTCTTCCATTGTCCTCAGGCTTACTCAAGGTCAAATTTCAACTCCATCATCCTTTGTTGTGTGTTTTGGCAATTCTTCTAGTTCTCATAATATTCCTTCATACCTCAAAATAAGGGAAAATGTTGCATACATAAGGAGTATTGATATTTTTTCCCTTATGGAAATCTTCCAATGAAAACTCTGGTCTCCAGTAAGGAAAGGCTACTGCACAATGCGGCTTCATTCCTGCCCACCTCTACCCTGAAAGACGGGCAGAGATAGCCTGTGGCAGGGCTGCCTTCAGGCATCTCCAGGGCAACAGATCTGTGTGACTGAAGAGCTCAAAACAATGTGCAATCTATTATGTAGAGCAGAACACACAGATGGGCCTTATGAGGTCATGGGGAGTCAGAGGGCCAGAGGCTGGACCGGACAACAGAGGATTTTGAGGTTCAGGTCCTCTAATGTGAACAGTACCTACTTCATTTTGAAGACATCCCTTGTCTCTGGGCAGGATCTCCTGTGTCTCTGCTGGTTTGGATCTAGGCGACTAGTCTCCAATACTTCACTTGCCTTTACTACTTAAAATTCAATTTTGCTTCAATTATGGACATATATATCTCAATTTGGTAAATTAGACATTATAATTTTGTGCCGTTGGGTATTTATAAAGTATTATATGTCTGCATGTTATTTAGATGTTCAATTACAGCTAGCTCAGTGCTGCTAAATAATTACTACAAAATAGTGATGGGATGGTCAACTATGACAATCTAAGGCCTTCTAAGCATGCTTAAGAAACAAGGAATAAATTTAAAAAGTAATTTCTGTGCTTGGAAACATTACATGCAATGAATTCCTCCTTCTCTCTTGTTAAATTAAATAAAAATCTTCATTTCACCTTGTCATGTCCATGATTTAATAGATCAGATGAAACAACATTCCTGAATCAATATTTTCTTTATTTCTTTTTAATCATACAGCACAAAAATGACAGAACTACGGCATTTTGACAATTTTCATCTAACATTTGTCAAATCTCTGGATCTGGACCCCAATGCAAAGTTTAACAATAAAAACTTATGGAGAAAGTTATTTATGGATAAAAAATTAAATGTATTAAAATATATTTTAAAGCTCAGGCTAGTTTTATTTACAGTAAAATTATTTGGAGCCAGGAAATAGTAGTTCATGTACTTAACTTTTTAAATGGTCTTGTCGTAATGGAGTCAGGTCAGTGTCAATATCAAGAAAGTTGGAGAAGAAAACCATTAGGTCATGATGTATTACAAATAAAATTAGTTTCAAGGATGTTTTTCTCAACAAAAAAAAATGATGAATGCTTATTTAAGAATATAAATAAAATTCAAAGAACATAATCATTAAACTAAGGACACACATTAAGAGAACAGTATAACACATTAATTGTAATATACTGAGGAGATAAAAATATCGTGGTGAAACACATGGGCATCTTGTCCAGTTGCGTGGTTACTACAACCGAATGAAATCAACTGAGTGGTTCGTTTATTCAATAATAAAGTTTTTTGAGTAGCGGAGATAGCTTAGTAATCCACGTGCCTGCCTAGTCAAGCACAGGGTCCCAGATTTGATGCCCAGTAAATCTGGTGTGCTGACCCCACCCCAGCACACTACCAAGACTTGCTGTGGTAGCGCATGCCCATAATCGAAGCCCTGGGGAAACTGAGACAGGAGGATCACTCCAAGTCCAAGCTGTGTAGTGAAACCCTATACCAAACCCATAACTTCTTTTGGGGAACAGCTTGATGCGCGGGAAGCCCATGCTTGAGTTATCATGTCTGCAAGAGCTTTCTTGCTGTTGGTACCTTTCAGAAGCCTAGGAGCATGGTGAGAGAGGACCTCCTAACGCAGATCCCTCCTGTTTCCCTCATGAAGACACAGCCCACTGGATTAGGGCTGTACCTGCACTTTGGCTTCTTGTCACCTTCATTAACTGCCACAGGTCCTTACAGAAGTGACACGATCAGTAGTAGCGCTGTACCTACTCTCACTAGCTCATAAATATCGCGCTTTCTGAAGGCTTGCATGGGAATACTTACTGGGATTTAGAAATGCAGATACCAGTGTGTCCACACATTCACGCATAGGAGCAGGCATGTCTGTATTAATGCTTCCCTGTACGTGCACAGGTACACACAAATGAAGAGCGACTTGAATCTTCCCATTTGGGTGCTTTGATGTCACATACCCAGTAAGATCCAACTCTGTATTATGAACTATTGGAAATGTTAAGAGGAAAACAATAGAAATTTCTCAAGTTTCTCTCATAGTCTTCATTTTTCATAACAAAATTCCTCCACTATCTTGTCATGCTGACTGTCCACGTATTGAAATTTACTACATTAAGAAAAAATATATTGAGCCAACTACGTTGTCATTTATACAACTTCTATTTTATCTTCCATAGCTTAAAAAATACCCTACATGAATTAAATATTGCTGACCTATCTGCTTATGCCTAGGAAATTTAATTTTAAATTACTTAAATGTCATTTAAATAGCTCAATAGCAAATGAACAATCTTATTAAAAATAAAGAATTAAATAGACATTTCTCAAAAGAAGACATAAAAATACCCAAGTCATGTAAGAAAGAGCAGCCAGCGTCACTAATCATAATGTAGGTGAAAATTAATACTACATTGAAATATGAGATTTAATGGACATGCTCAAATGCTATCATCTAAGCTAGAGATTAAGTGTTAGTAAAGAGGAGAAGAACCAAAGGCAGACATTACATTCCAGGTTAGGAGAGGAACGCTTATATCATCACAGTGGAAAACACGTAGAGGATTTCAAAGCATCAGAAATAGAGCTGTCCTGTGATTTAGTATTATCAGCCTGAGGAATTTATCTCCTCAGTGAACTCATTTAGCATAATTTCATTGAATTTAGCATTATTCACATTAGTCAAGCCACGGGATGAACTTGTTTTCATCAATGGATGAACGCAAACATAATGGTGGATAAACTGAAGAAAATTACTTAAGTTTGTTTTAAAAAAAAGAGAGACTTCTATCCTCTAAGGTAGCATGGGTATAAAACTGGAAGAAACTGAGCTGAATAATCCAAGCCAAGGACAGAAAGACAAACTCGTTTGATGTAGCTATAGAATCTGAAGGAGCAGTTATCACGGAAACAAGTTGCGATCTGGTAGCTCATAGATTCTGGGGGCACAGAGGAGTGGGGGTGGTGAAATGGGTCACAAAATATGTGGGCACTGGTTGTACAGCATGCTGAGTCATGCTTAGTGTATCTTGTACTTGAAAACTATGGTGGGGGTGTTGGATCTCAAGTGTTTACAGTATTGCAATATGTTTAATGTATCTGTGTCAAAATATAAAGTTGGATACTTAAATGGTGCTGTATTTGGCTGCCATTTAGGAAATGCATTTAAAAATAAGCTTTTGAGCAACAAAGAGCATGAATAAAGAGAAGGAATTTGACACAGACATTAACATTGTGCGAAAACAGCAAGAAAGTCCTCCAAAACCACTTCCAGGGGCTTCCTGACACCAATCTACTGGCCTTACCAGCATTTTTAGAGGCTCTAAACATCTCTTGAGTGAATGTTTGAGCCCTTAAGCCTGGGTGGATTTTAACTATAAATAATTATCAAGAGAAAAAGAATGACAGAAAGAAACCATTATATGCCTTTTACTTTTCCAGTATCTGCAGCTGCGTGTGTGCGGTCCTGCTAACATCCAACTTGCTGTCTTACAGTTGTGTCTGTGAAGTAAATGGGATGCAGCCTGATGCTTATAATGATGCTTACACTGTTAAGCTATGATTGTTTTAATGTGTGTTGTATCAGTTGGTGCCGAAAGGAATGATGAGCAGACCCAACAAAGGTAGCTCAGAGGACTTACTGAGATTCATCCCTCAGCCAGTCAAGAACTCTTGAAGCAGATCAGGTTTACTTCAGGTAGTAAACCTCATCTTGTGCCTAATCATTAAAGTAAAGGAGGACCATGTGCTTAGTATCAACGTAATCATGATCTCTATGAGCTTCCATCCTTTCCCTATTATCAGATTCACACAGGGCTCAACCATTAGCATTCCAAGCAAGGGAGAAAGCAAGAAACAGAGAGCCTACAGGTAAAGTTGCTGTCTATTACCTGGAGTCCCAGATTTCCGGGACTCCCCTATCCCAGCTTACTGAAATTTTCAGTAACGCACCACAGATGTCCCTGAACCCCATTAATTATACTCCGTTTCTTGCAATGCTAGTCAGGCTATATTTACCTGCCTTTGTTTATTTATTTTTTATGCTGAAAATATAAGGGCTAGGATTACAGACTGTCGATCCGTAACTTGTTGATGAACCTATACTCATCACCAAACAGCACAGAGATCGCATACCACTACGCTTCCACTAAACCATGGGGTAACATGAAAAGATTAAGGTTCTCATTACTATTTGTAAAAGATCAGAGCCAGACAATCCTAACAACTGTCTTGCAAAAGCATCATCAATATGTTGTTGACGAGACAAGATCTTAACATTTTAATGTAACAACCATCTGTCCTATATCCTGTATCTTTAGAGTCTACGCATCCTTGAGTGTCCTATAAAGTATCAAGTGATTTTTTTTTTATTTGTCCCAAGATAGGTAATGGGGCTTGCTGGGTTTTAGGAAGAGGTCGTCTGAATGATTTCCTGTTTAAAGTGAATCTTTTCATCAATCAGAGGTTTCCTATCAGAATGTTTACACTTATTCATGTTCTGCGTTTTATTCATAGAGCGAGTACCCAATTTAGTTCTTCAGTATCGGTGATGGCACAGGCAAAACCTCTTCCCCATCTCTGGATAACGCCTGGAACACACTGATCACTGTCATTTAGAAAGAAAACAGGCTGTTGTGAAGGAATACTCACTTTGTTTGTCCAGGGACGGTCAGCTGTGGAAAATCCATCTGGCAGCGGATTTAAAAAAGTGAATGTAAATAAAGCTTTTTATACTATTAACCTAGGTTTGTTCACATGTATCCCCATACTATCTCCCCCCTTTTTGTTTAATGAACATTTTCTTTAAGTTTTTAATAGCTCCTTTTATAATTGTCTATGGATATTTTAAATTTTAAGTCCCTGTAGAATATTAACAGATAAAAGTTACACATTTTTACAAAGATATTTAGAAATCAACACCATATTTAACGTTGTAGTAAGACAATGCTGATAATATTTTGTGATATATTTTAAATATTTTTGTTTTGTTTTGGTATGTCACATTTAATCAATCATCTCTATTTGAAACACAAAAGGTATATATATATATATATACATATATATACATTTAATTAGTCACCCTTAAATAGAAGCATATTCCAAGTTTATGCAAAAGAAAGAAGGTTGAATTTGAGAATGTCTTCTTCCAGTAAGCAATCTTTGTTTTGAATTTTGAAAGACCTCTATGCCTAGAAAATTATGCACTTAATATGCCACGAGATTAACTGTAGTGAATTGCCATACTCAGATGAAGACCTTTGTTTTGTAATTTAGTTCTGTATGAAAACTATCTTTAAAGAGAAAACCTTAAAAAAATAAAATTAAAAAAAGAGAAAACCTTATTGTAACATTTTCAAAAACTTTATCTTTTAACCAGTGACTTATTTATTGAGGGTATCCCTAATAGACCATTGAGATTATTGGGAGCTCATAAATAATGAATAAAAGGTTGTCCACACCTCTTATTCATCAATTGGACGTTTCTCTAATAAAATTTTCCCACTCCAGGGAACTTGTGCCAGTTCATCTTGGGAAGTGGTCATTGTGTTACACTTAGCTCTGTGAATGTCACGGTCCCACATGTCCTTCAGTTTTGTTCTGTGTTTCCTTTATAGAATGTGAGTGTGGCTATGGGAAGATTATTCTAAGCATTTCCATAGTAGAGATTGTTAGATAGTTTCTAATTTCTGAATTACATTACATGTTTTTGCAAATATCAGTTTTCCAAGGAGGTTACAACGCATACTGACTACATCAGGGTTTACATATCTAGAAGTCAGTCTCTGATAATAATATTTCATAACTGCTGCTGAGTCTGAAAGAGATCCATTAATCAATGGAAATTTTGAAATGTTTCATTCGCAGAACTTAAAAATGTATGAAACCTTAGGATAATTAAGACAAAGATAGTTTCATTTATTATAATTTATTCAATTTTCTGTATTCTGCCGAAATATTGTGTAACCTTGATTCTAAATATTGCCTACAAGTTACTTATAATAGTCACTGACATGAAAATGAAAATTATATTCCTGGGAAGTGTTTTAAATAAGAGAATACTCTACTTGTTTCTAATAAATGTTAAATAGATTAAGTTTTTGTAGATATTAATGAAGCGTTCCTTTTCTTTCGCTTATTATAACTGCTAATGGTACATTTCTGTCTAATTAGCTCTCAAAATTAAGGAGACAAAATAGATATAATTAGCAAGATTCTTTTAATTAATTTTCAAAAAAGGTACTATCCACAGAGTATTTCAGTTTTAAACAAAACAGAATATTTTAAATATTGAGAATTCCTATCTCTCTGATGGTCAAGTAAGGTTCTATATAAGGCAATGCATCAATACATTCAGTAATCCATGTAATACTGACTTATCTTGGGTTCCTATATATATAAGATGCAAGTAGGAAGATTTCAGGAAATGTGTGTAGAGAGGTACACCGAAAGTTTATAACAAGCATCATGCTTCATCCTTCAGAAAGCAAAAATAAATAACTTGTTTTGTACTCTTAATTTTAATTCTACCACAATTATTTCTAACCTTGAAACAATCATTAATTTTACCAATTTCTGTTGAAATCTTCTCTGTTCCTTCAATGAACCTGGTGGAATGTACAGTTTCCATGTAATTTTATCACACTAGACTCTCCGATTAAACTCTCCTGGTGCATTTAGGTCCCATCTGAGTTTTGTTTTGTGTGTGTGTGTGTGTGTGTGTGTGTGTGTGTGTGTTGTGCAGGGTCTTACTATGCAGTTTGGACTCAGTGATCCTCCTGATTTCTGCCTCCTTAGTGCTGGGATTAGAGTTGTCCACCACCACGTGCACACCCACTGCCGGCTCAGTGTGCCCAGGGGTGGAGCCTGTGTAGCCTCACTCCTGTTCCTTGGATTAGAGGAATAGGTGCGTGAAGAGTCTGGATATGGAGCAGTGCGTCCCCTCTGCTTTGGACAGTCCTTTAAATGGCTAGTGAAGAGAGAGACCATGGACTTAGTTACTGCAGATGGTGTATTTATGCAGTGTTGCCTGGAGAATTGTTTCCATGGCCTGTGCAGGAGAGGTGGTTGGTCTCTGTGGAGACTGTGGGTGTGCTTTTCATTTTCTAGTCGAATTTGTGTACACATTTTCAGTATGTAATGTTTGCTTTCCTCTTGGGGAGTTGGTCAGTGTACATAACAAATCTTAATTGCTATTTCAACCATATTTCCTTCCTTTACCTTTCATGGCTTGATCTCTTCCCATGTTGAAAAAGATCTACATCCTGACTTCCTATTGTTTAGTTTTTATCTTGCTCTTCATTTATAATTTGGGTATAACCAAATTTTTGCAATAAGGTTGGCAGTCGGGCTTTAGCTAGTCCTTCTCTCGTTTATGATCCATTCCAGAACAATGGCCGCACCAGCAGCCAGCCCTTTCAGAAGCACAGTCATTCCCAGGGTACTGCTACATTTTCACTTTCCTCTAGCTTTCGTGCTCCTCGATGGAGCACTATGAAAATCTCTGAGAATTACAAAGCTAGGCTGGTACACATAGTGACGCTTTTCTCTACATACCGTATCTTATATTTTTAATGCGTTGAATGACAATTCTGAAAGCTGCAGAGATTGCTAATTAAAGAGTAAATTTTAGTTCTGCTTGGGTAGAAGAACACAATTTGAACAAACTTCATATTCATCTGAGGTGTCTGTCCTGAAGATCTGCTTTGCTTGGGTGTCTTGTAGTCTGAGTCTAAGTCATGAGGCCCACGAGCTAACAACAGGAATGAGGTAACGATATCTCTTCACAAGGACAGCATTTGCTAGAGTTGTTAAGCAAGACCACAAACTTAATTAGTTGAGACAACTGAACCTTACTTCTTTGCAGCCCTGGAGGCGCAGTCTAAGGGAAGGTGTAGACAGGATTATTTTGTTTTTCCTGTGGTCTTTCTTCTTGTGGCACCATGATGATAATCTTCCTGTGCCCGCATTATCATTCCTCTCAAAGAGTTCATATTCACCTCTACTCTTCTTACTCCGATGCTTGTCATATTGCATAAGGAGCCCAAATGACCTCATTCACAACCAACTGCCCTTATGTCCTAGTATTCTGAGACACACGCATTAAGTTTTAAAGCACCAAGGCAATAAGATGAAGAAATAGGGGGACATAATTGATCCCACGAGGCAGACCACTGCTAAATATTATTGATTATCTTTAAGGATCCTTCTGTGTGGCTTTGTGAAGTTGATATGACATGGCCAGTGCCAAAAATATCTTTGAGGTGAAACTTGATCTATCAAAATATCAACAGTGCAACAGCAAATATCCTTGCTTTCAGAAAAGAAGATGGAAGGCCTATAGAGTGGAATTTGAGTATAGGGCAGCTCACATTGCAGTAATTGCAGACAGAGATTATAGCAAATGTTGGCACTTGCTTTCATAATTTATGATTCCTAGGGACTTCTTATGTTCATAATTTTGTCTAGGTGGCCAAACCCAGGAGAAAAATGTCCACATCTCATTCTTAATACACTAGCTATAAAAGCAAATTTTTGTCAAGAAAAACTATACAAATGTAATTAAATTTAACAGATTTAAAACCTCAAAGTACCCATAATTAGGCTGGAGAAGGGAACAGGAGTTGACCAATTTTCAGGGTCCTAGGGAATGGAAGTCACATAAATAGTTTGATAGCAACAATATCTAGATATAATAATTTAGCTGGATACATAGTAAGGATTCCTTCTATTTTTCTGCACCTTTGT
This sequence comes from Myocastor coypus, assembly GCA_004027025.1. Taxonomy (NCBI): domain Eukaryota; kingdom Metazoa; phylum Chordata; class Mammalia; order Rodentia; family Myocastoridae; genus Myocastor; species Myocastor coypus. The sequence continues at coordinate 22,217 of PVJA010001681.1, read as the reverse complement.
CTTAAGATTTAGATTTCAGGAAGAGTATTCATGATTAAACAGGCTTTGGCAGAAATTCATCTCTTCTGCCAAGGCAGTAAGATGAAGAAATAGAAATGAAATTCATTTCTTTTGAAGTAAAATCACAAAAATCTTTCTCTATTTTTAATAAAGGAAATTGTTTATACTGATAGCAGCGAGAGTCGTACAGTCCCTTTTTCAAAACAATAGCCTAAAAGATATAGTAAATATGGCCCAAAATGATACATTATTCCATTGAACCCAAAATGCCCCGAAGTCTGGAGGTGTATGAATGACATCAGCAGAGTCCCTAGCATGATTACCCTTACTTTGAGGACATTCCATTATTACTAATGTTTTACTTTTTTGTTTTTTTTTTTTCAAGTTCATTTTGATTTACTTGTGCCCTCGTGTATGTTAGCATAGTGCTGCCATGGCGGCAAAGGTTTAGATACTCTGTCCTTCTTAAAGTCACTTCCACAACTTCACAGTAGCTGTCCATATATAAACTGTGATTGTTCCCCCTGGGTTTGCACTGCAAATTCCTCTAGCATCTTACAGAAATGATAAATTGCAGTGTAGAGAAACTGTGAAGAAAGTGATTTCTCAAATAATCTTTTTTTTTTTTTTTTTTTGTGAAACTGGGGATCAAACTCAGGACTTTGCACTTGCCAGACAGGCGCTTGTGCCCCTGAGCTATTTCCTTGTCCTCAAATCATCTTTAGACATCCAAAAATTTCTGTCAGGTTCGGAAGAAGAACATAAAGTTGTTCTTTCAATGACATAAAATAATTATACCAAAAAGTTATTAATTTAAAAAGCTTCCAGAGCTACAACAAAAATATTTTTTGCTGGGCACGTTGTCATATTCCTGCAAGGTCAGCACTGGTGATTTTGAAGCAGTAGACCTTTGTGAGCTCATCACCATCATGGGCTACATAAGTGAGTTCAAAGCCAGTTTGAAGTGCATAGTGAGACCATGTCTAAAATAAAAATTTAGGGCCTAATATCTGCAAGAGTCCCTTCATGCCCATCTGGAAGGAAGACTCCATGCATAGTCAGGCTGGAATGCAAAGTTAAGAGTTAAAGTCGATGTGGACTCACGTGGATTTCATTCAGAGTGATGAGTCCTCTATTACAGACATCACGACCTCTGCCGAAAACAGGAAATTCTGTTCATGAGTGTTCAGTCCTAAATGGCTTGTTCATAGATATTTTAATGAACACATTGTGGGTTGCCGAAGGAGTAATTTTGAAAAGATCAGGATATAAGGCCCTTGATTTTATAACCCAAAGCCAGCAATACTTATGTTGATAAATATGGGTAGCTCTGCACTACTGACTTGGTCCCTAATATGACAGGAGAAGGAACTACTTGGAAATTATGCTGACTCATGACATCTGCTCTACATTATAGCACTGCTCTATCCCAGGATTTTCTTGATGAGCATGAAAGGGAGACCTTGGATGTGTAGTTCATACTATAGGAACATATTATAAAGTGTTGAATATCAAGGGAAGAACCATTATTTCTATAGCGTAGATGGTGATATCAGTTCCTAAAGGAGAGAGAGAGCAAAATTATGGAGCTACTCCATAAAAATCTTTCTACCTTTAAATGAAATCTTGGAAAGATACTCTTTTTTTTTTGTCTTTTTGAGACAGGGTCTCGCTATGCAGTTCAGGCTAGCCTTGAGCTCACTTTTGTAGCCCAGGCTGGTCTCGAACTCGCACCGATCCTCCTGCCTCAGCCTCCCGAGTGCTGGGATTACAGGCGTGAGCCACCACGCCCGGCCTCTTTTCTTTTTTTCTTTTCCAGTGTATTTTTTTTATTTCAGAAAAAATCAGAACTAGTGGTATTGTCATTTTTAATCATTATTTTTGGCACAGAATGCAAACACAGTGTTCCCATCCCTGTATTGATAAAATTACCTTTGCTGGGGGACTCTTGGATGATTTGATCGACACCTTAAGCGGATACATAAGGCTCTTCACATACGGACATAATGAACAATGATTTATTGCATGGAACTTGGGGACTCATCCTAGACTGCTCATAAGGTACATGGTAGTACATTAATAAACAAGGCTAATCAACAAGGGAATGCTAATTTTCAGCCATATATTGATTTTTACCCATGAAGCAAGTAGCATGTTGAAGAGCTGCAATTGATTGGCATCAGGACGAAACAAACTTGACGCTCAACTAGTTTGATTAATTCTGCATCTCTAGAGATTCTTGATGGGTACAAGGAGTCCCATTCTCCCCAGTATATGATATAAATTATTCTACTTCATGAGATTCAATAAAGATAAATGTTTTTCTGAGAAAAGATTTCATTTGGGATAGAATCTCTGACTGTGGATATTTTTCCCTCTTTTTTTTAATGCACTTAGGACAGGGGATACAGAGTTTACAGGGCCTCACTAGGTAGATCAGATGCGTAGTGAGTCTCCTATTTATAACCTCCCAAATTACTGGGATTGCAGGTGTGCACCACTGTGTCCTGTCGCAGTCGCCATCCCAGTGTGCTGCAGGGGCGGCGGGGGGGAGGGGGGCTGGTACAGCATGCTGGATCGAACTCCGCCTCTGCACGCTGCTGAAGCAGGCAGGATTTGATTCGCTGAGCTATCAGGCTGACCTCTGATTGTGAATATTTCTTTTTATTTTCTTGGTAGATAACAAATCTATTGTAATTGTATTTTTTGACTATACCACACATAAGAATTTTAGTAGTAGAAACTGATGTATGTCCATGTATCATTATTTTCAATTACATAAATATTTTTTATCATGTTTCATTTTTTAATAATTTTAATAAAAAATAACAATTCAGACAGTTTCACAACATGTTGAAAGTTGTCAATGATGAAAATAGTTACCAGTTATCTCCTTTGTGTGTTTTTGTAATGTTGTAATCTAGTAACTGGTTAATACTGATTAATAAAATTTTAAAGAGTTATTTCTAATATCCTAGATGGATGAAATCAAGAAGTGGGAAAGATTTTTTAAAAAGGTTTTCTCTATTAAATGCATAATTGAGAGAAAGCAGAAATTTGTCTTAAGAGTAGTATTAATAATACCTATGTGTGAAGAACCTACCAATGGAACCAGCTGTAGATGGTAAATGAGTACTGAGATCCTTATATTGTTGTTGTTTAAAGAGTGTATTTCATTAGAAGAAAAAAAGAACTCACAATCTTTTATCCAAAATAAATATTTTACAGCACTCCCTGAAAAGTGATCATATGTTCTTCAGAATTTCTGATTTTATATTTTTTTCCATCAGTAAAACAATCTCTTTATAATTCTGTTTTATTAATCATACTTATACATTCAAATCCAAATAGGTGTGGTGGTCAGTGAGATATACTCATCCTTCAGACACATCCAGATGCCCCAATGCTCACATTCATGCATTCATTCCTTATGCAGCATACAGATCTGTGTCTTCTGAAAATATGTCTAAGGTCATCCTTAGAAGAATCCAGCATTTCACTATAGAAGGGCTAGATCTCCTTGTACAAATCAATCCCTGCATATGTGTTTTAGCTCATAGAAAATGGGTGTGTAAATTTTACTTGATAGAAAGAAGCATATATAATTATGGCCTACTTTTCAGTCAATTAAAAATTATAACCTTCTTTGAACTTGTCAGATGCCTTATGAAGTTCTCAAAATGTAGGATGAAAAGGATATTTGATCTTTTCAAATTAGTATTTCATGAAAGTGAATAAAATGAGAACCATATTTTTTCCATAAAAGCTGAGGTTTTGTGTAATATACAAATCATTTCAGAGTACTACTATGGAAGAGAAATAGAATAAGGATTTTCAAACCATAGTACAGCATTAAGTAGACTTTTCAGAATTGTGATCTAGCATTGAGGAAAGTAGACATGATGTCTCCTAGCATCACAAATTCATAGACTTCATCCTGGTTGTGACCTCATTGTACTTGGATATTCGTATTCATTTCTTCCCAAAACCCACCTTCAGTGTTAAATCCCATGCAGTATTTCCTCCTGTCAGCCTGTCTTTCTTCACCTGTAAGTATAGAGTTCCGCTGTGTTTGTTACACTTTTTTAGGAATATTTGAATGGTTGATGTTTATAATTAAGACTCAGATACAAATAAAAACATAAGCATTTTCTTTTTTTCGGAAGACCATACTTCCCTTTAATATTGTAGGAAAAATAAATGTCACAGATGAAATGTAATTTGACTCATTCTACAACTTTTGAGAAAATTCTCAATTCAAAACCCTACTCAATTCTGATTCTCTAGAGCTTTGTGCTGCTTCCTTTTCTTTACCAAATAGCTCAAAGAATATTGGGACCTCACCTAAGAGCACCCAATTTCCTGCAAGATATTGATACTTGGGGAAAGAAAGAACAAAAGAAAAAATAGCGAGGCAAGCAGGACACGATTTGACCAGTTGCTCTTAGGGAAGCAGAAGGCCAGGAGGCCCCCAGGACCTTGACATTTATTGACTACACCTGTGTCAAGGACAATGGGGGAAGCATAGTGAGTGTCCCCAGGAATAGTAATGGTGACTACAGTGGGCTAATAAGAGGTGCGAAGCACTCTTGTAAGGTTGACACGAGAAGCAATAAAGAGGAGGTAGTTACCTCAGGGGAGCTGCTTGCTGTTGATCTGGATTGCTAGGTCCTTATGGCCTTCAGCAGGCTTTATCTTGTCCTGTGAGCACCATGGTGTCACCAGCCATAAGGGTTCAGCTGTGAGCAGAAGAAAGCAGCGAGGGAGCATCTGGGTTCCAATCCAGCTCAAAGAGTAGACACCTGGGTGAGTTTGTGCATCCTCTTGTGTTGGTCTAGAGCCTGTGTTTCCTAACATAGGTGCATACCAGGTCACGTGCCTTCATGGAAAAGAAGGAATAGACTTCATTTTGGTTGTATTCCTCTGGGTCTTCAGATTTTCAGAGTATAGAAGTAGATGTGATTTTATTTCATGGCCCTGAGCTGGAATCTGTCAAGTTCTGTTTTTCCCATTATCTATCAGGGTATTGTAGTGGCATCAGTATGACATAGGTTACAATTCTTATTGACCTCAGGGTGTCTGATGTTGGTATCCCAATTTTTCACACCCTGTCTCCATGCGATGTCATATCAGTGCTCTGTATCTTTTCATCATTTACTGTTCATCAGGGATGGTTCTATTGTGTGCCACGAATAGACCATACATTCACCTTTCAAGATGAATCACTTTATATTTGAAGGTCTAGGAATATTGAACTTAGCAAGAAAGAACCAGGACTTAATGGTTTAGGAGTCTATCAACATGTCTTCAAAACAATTCAGGTCTCAATAATCCTAACACATTTTTAGCAAGGTTGAAATGATGAAGCTATATATTGGATTTATTTCCAATGTGTCAGTATCACCAAATAAAATTTTTTCTCCTCTCCATGTTATGTTTCCATCTCCTAAATTTTCTTTCTCTGCCTGACAGAAACATTCTTTTTAAAAATCTCTTGGATTCCAGGTAACATTTGCAATAAAATTCTATCATTTAAATAGATTTTAATAGAAAAGAATGTTTAGAAATTTTGAATCTACTTGGCCATCCTAACAGTACTGTTATTTGAAAACTCTCCTATCTTTTAAAAATTGTGTATTTGTGTAACACATAATAATTATATTCATGTTGAGGAATAGAAACATAAAAATAGCACCTGTGAATCATTTTATTCCCTTCCCTCCTGTATCTCACCATTGTCTGTTGCTTTTCACACCTCCACAGTCAGTCACCCTTATTCCTGTCATCTGTTGTTTATTTATTTTCTTTAAATGATTCATGTTTTGGACATTGCCATGTAAGGAAGATAGTACAGTATTGTAAATTCTATGGCTGATTTACTACAGTTAATGTTAAGGTTTTAAGGTGCACCCATTTTTCTTTATTTTTTGGTATCACTTATAATTTTTTAATGTTTCACTTCTAATTTGTACTGTCTTTTTTTGATGGTCCCAACACTGCATTTTCTGTACCTTTTATTCCGCTGTAGAAATATAATTCATACTTTTAAAAGTGAATAGATTGCTTTGCTTTTTTATAATGTTTTATTTTAGACTTATGTTTTAATACAAAGACAGAAGTTTGCAGACCATACGGAAGACTTTTAGGAAAAAAATTCTAAACTGGTTTCCTTAAATATAAAATTATTTGTTCTGGTTCACAAAATGATGTAACATATAAGCATACAGAAGTATAACCTTCCACCATTCACAATATCTTCTGTTGAGTTTTTCCACTAGGGAGACTATACGATATTTATAGATCTAGGTCTGGTTTATTTAACTTATGAGTATATGTTCAAGAAACATCCACTTATATACTCTGTCTTTAAGTTTGTCGTTCTTTATAGCTGAGTAATATTTCATTGTATAAAAACACCAATCTTTTCAACCATTCTTCAGGTGATTTGTTTTGACATGCAAAAACTTCTCAGCAAGAGGAGATCCCAGTTGTTGATACTTTCAAGTGATAAATGTGAATTTTTTTTTTTTTTTTTTTTTTTTTTTTTTTTTTTTTTTTTTTTTTTTTTTTTTTTTTTTTTTTTTTTTTTTTTTTTTTTTTTTTTTTTTTTTTTTTGTTGTTGTTCATGAACTTGGCCTACCCTGACGTTTTCGAGATTTCCTTTTATTTTCTCTTCCGGGAGATTTAGTGTTTCGTTTTTAATATTTAAATCTTTAATCCACGTGACTTTAATATTGTGCATGATGATAGACCTGGGTCAAGTTTTAGATTTGAGCATACAGAGAGCCAGTTTTTCCAGCATCACGTGTTAAAGAAAGCTATCTTTCTTCCAGTAGACATATTTGGCTCCTTTCTCAAAGATAAGGTGGCTCAGTGTCTTTGTATTTGCTTCTGTATCTTCTAAGAGAGTCCACTGATCTGAAATTCTTTTTTTTTTTTTTTTAACCAATATCATGCTGGTTTTATCACTGTAGTTTTGTGGTATAATTTTAACTGAGTAATGGTAATGCCTCCTGCCTTATCTTTGTTGCCCAGGATTGTTTTTGCTATTCTAGGTCTTTATGTTTCCAAATAAATTTTAGGAATGATTTTTCCAGGTCTGTAAGGTAAATTGATGGTATTTCCATTGGGATTGCATTAAACCGTATCACAATTTAGGGAGTATCTTCTCAATGGTGGTTCCTCCTATTGAGGAGCAGGGAGTAACTTTCCATTTTCTGAAATTCTCTAAGATTTTTTTTTCCAGAGTACTCTAGTTTCAATTGAATAGATCTTTTACTTCTTTAGTTAGATGAACCTCTAAGCATTTCATTTTCTGCAGTGCTATTATAAAAGGTATTTTTTCTCTAATTTCCCTCTCATTGTGTTTGTTATCTGCATAGAGTAATGCTGTTTACTTTGATGTGTTGACTTTATGTCCTGTTACACTACTGAATTTGTTTATTAATTCTGGTAGCTTTGTTGTGAAGTTTTTGGTGTCTTTCAAGTAGACAATCATGTCTTCTGCAAATGATGACAGTTTAGCTTCTTATTTACCTATTCTTATTCATTTTATTTCTCTCTCTTGCCTAATGGCTGTAGCTAATGTTTCAGGAACTGTACTGAATACAAGTAGTGACAGAAGTCTTCCTTGTCTTATACCAGATATGAGAGTAAAAGATTCTAGTTGTTCCCCATTCAGAATTATGTTAGCTTTTGGATTGTCTTTGATGTCTTTTGTAAAATTGAGGTAGAGGCCATCTATTCCAATTTTGTGTAGAACTTTGAACATGAGTGAGTGTTGTACTTTGTTAAATACCTTTTCTGCATCAACTGAGATGATAATGTGATTTTTGGATTTGACTCTATTGATATAGTGTATTGCATTTATAGATTTGTGTATGTTGAAACATCCTTGTATTTGCACGATAAATCCTCCCTCATTATGATGAATAATCTTCTTAATGATTTGTGTTCTATTTTCTAGGATTTTATTGAGGATTTTTGCATATATGTTCACCAGCATGATTAGAATGTAGTTCTCTTCTTTAATTGCATCTTTCTCTCATTTAGGCATCAATATAATAATTGCCTCCAACAATGATTTTGGATGGCTTGCTTCCTTTTTTATTTCATGATGAGTTTGAGGATTATTGGGATTATGTCTTCTATAAGTTTCTTGTAGAATTCAGTTGTGAATTCATAATAATCTGGAGTTTTCTTTTTGATAAGATTTATTTGAAAAATTATATTTTGTACTTCATTGGCTACTATTGGGTTATTGAGAATTCTTGTATCTACTTCATTCAGTTTTGGTAAAGTGAACCTTTTTAGGAATCTGTCCATTTCATCAGTGTCTTCAATTCTGTGAGAGTAAATATTCTCGAAGTAGGTATTCATGACTTCTGGATGCTCACTGGGCCTGTAGTAGTATCGCCCTTTTCGTTCATCATTGCTTGAGTTTGAGTTTTTTCCTTCCTCTTTTTGATGAGGTTAACTAGGGGCTTATCAATTTTGTTTAATTTTCAAAGAACGAGCTATTGACTCATTCATTCTTGGTATTGTTTTCTTTGCCTTAATTGAATTAACTTGTGCTCCAATCTTTATAATTTCCTCCCATCTTTGGGCTCTGGGTCTGCTTTGCTCTTTTTTTTCTAGATTATCTAGGTGCAGCATTAGAGTATTTATTTGTTTCTGCTGTGTTTTCTTAATGGGTGAGTTCAGAGCTGTAAATTTCCCTCCAAGAGTTGCTTTCATTGCTTCCCATAAATTCCAGTAGGTTGTGTTTGAATTTTCAATAAACTGTAGATATTGTTTAATTTCTTGTTTAATTTCCTTTGTAACTCATTTGTTGCTGAGGAAGGTGTTATTTAGTTTCCATGTATTTCTGGTTTTTTTGTGTGTGTGTTTTCTTTTGTCATTTATTTCCAGTTACATTGCTCTATGGTCAGATAATATGCATGGAATAATTTATATTTTCTCATATATATTTCAGCGTGATCTGTGGACTAGTATGTGGTATATTTTAGAAAATGTCCTATGTGCAGCTGAAAGAAAGTGTGTATTCAGAAGTGACTGTGTGGAACGCTCTGTGTGTGTCCACTAAGTCCGTTTGTTCCATGTTGTGGTTCATTTCCACTTCTAATTTGCTATTATTTTTTTTGCCTTATTGACTTATGTTTTTGGGATAGAGGGGTGTTAACGTCTCCTGTTAAGATTGTGGTGTTAGACATTCAATTTTTCATGTCCATTAAGAGTTCTCTTATATATCTCAATGTTCCCATGTTGAGTGCATACATATTTATGAGTGTTAACTCTTTGTCTTGTATTTTTCCCCTGACAATATATAGTGACCATTTTTATTTCATTTGATTGATCTTGGTTTGAAGTTCAGACTATCTGCATACAGGATTGCTAGCCCTGATTTTTTCTAAGGTGCTAGGGCAGGTAGTATTGTCTTCCATCCTTTGACTTTCAACCTATGAATTCTTTTATGAGTTAGATGTGTTTCTTGTATACAGAATATTGCTGGATTTTGCTTCTTAATATAATGTATCAGTTTATTTCTTTTTACTGGAGATTTAAGACCATTTACATTGATGGGTATAGCTGAGATATACTGACTTATGACTGATTTTTTTTAAATTTTTTATTATTTATTATTTTTATTCCTGTTTCATAGCCTTTGTTTGTTTATTCACTCATTTCCAAGGCTGGATCAGCCCGCCCGAGGGCAGGGCTGGCACAGCATGTGGTGCCCGGGATCGAACCGCAGTCCCTGAAGCCACCCAAGCTTCCCCAAGCAGGAGCTTTAGACCACTGAGCCATCCCGCCGGGCCCCTATGACTGATTTTTTTAACCTACTATTGTTTTCCCGCTTTTCTCCAGTGTTGAATTGGTTGCCCTATTTGGTGGGTTCTTTCTGTTCTCATTTGTGGAATTTGGGCCAGTTTGGTCCCTCTCTAAAATATCTTCTTGTAGTCTACTTTGTGTAGGCTTGGCTACATCATCTCTAATTTCTTTAGTTGTTCTTTGTTATGGAAGTATCCCACTTCTCCATGAAACTTGAAAGACAGTTTTGCAACGTATAGCAGTCCAGGCTGGAATTTGTTTTCATAGAGGACTTGAAGCATTCTTTTCAATGCTATTCTTGATTTGATCGTTTGTGTAGAGAAATCTGCCATTGTTGCAGTGTTTTCCTTTAAATGTAATCTGTTTCTTTTGTCTAATGATTTTTAGTATATTATTCTTCCGTTGGGTTTCTGGGATCTTGACTATTATATGTCTGGATATGTTTTTAGTTGGATTGATGGTATTTGGAATTCTTTATGCCTCAGTTACCTCATTGCCAAGATGTGTTCTCATATTTGGGAAGTTTTCTGCTTTTACTTCTACCCATATTCTTTTTATATCATTTGCATTGAGTCCTTTCTCATTGATGCCTGCTAACTTAGTATTGTTTATCTTTGCATCATCTTGCACTTGTTGAGTTACTTTTTCCTTCATCCTAGTTTTTTAAAGAGATCTTTCTTACCTTTTCACTATCCATGATTGTATCTTCAAGATCTGAAACTCCATCTTCATTTTCGTTCATACAGTGTTGCCAGCTTGTGGTTGAGATTTCAATTTCCTGTGTAGCTCTTTGAAAGTGCTTCATGTGATCTATTTCTTTCGTATATTGCTTATTCAAGGATTTCATCATTTTTCTATTCTCTAATTTTTTGTTAATGTCTTCTTTAGAAGCATTCATTAATTCTTTCATTACAGTTATCCTTTCTTTTTTTCTTCAAACATTATTTCTAATCTGATTTCTTTTCTACCTTTCTGCAATTTTTCCTTTACTTCAGATGCTCTTAATTCAGACATTTTTTCTTTTACTTCAGAGGTGATTTATGATAGAATTTCCTCTATACATTTTTTGCAATTTTTTTTTTACTTCATACGCTATTAATTCATACATTTCTTTTCTGACTTCAGAAGTAGTTTCTGATCTGATTTCCTTTATGCTAGTTTGCATTTGTTTCTTTCCTTCAGATGCTGTTAATTCCAGGGTTTCAGCTGTGTGATTCCCAGTTTCTTCTATGTTGGTGGCTCCTGTCCTTGTTCTGGGTGGGCGTGGGGGCCTGGGATTACATCTTGCTCCTCCTTTTGTGTAGCACTGTCCTTTGACCTTTGGTGTAGAGCTATGATGCAGTTATGTCATTAACACTTACTGAAATTGGGGTTGGATAAACCAAGTTGGAACTTAACCAGATGTGTTATGTGGGTCTGGCTGCTGTGCTCCACTTCTTGCTATTTCTCCTAGAAGTTAACCTGCTGTGCTCCTCTGGCAAGATGTTCAGCTCCTGGATTAGCTAGGAAGGTCTGAACCAAGCCTCCTCTCTGTACGGCATTTTGCTACAGAGTTCCACAGGAGGTGCTGGGTCTGTGGTCTGCAAAGCTCCCTAAGTACATGCGTGCCACTCACTGGGCTCTGGGCAGAGAATTATCCAGTGGGTGCAGGCAGGCAAAAGACCCCTGCCTACACACACGTGCTGATTTCTGGGCTCTTGGTTGGCAAGCATCCAGTCAGCACAACAAGAAAAAGTTCCCTTCCTTCATGCTGCCATATTTTCTTAAAATGCAAGTTGTTTTTCCTTCTTTATGATTAAGAATGCTCATTCAAAAAAGAGCATTTCTTTCTTTCTTTCTTTTTTTTATATTGATATTTAAAACTTTTTAAACTTTTATTCCAGTGGTTGTGGATTATTAAAACTCTCACTCTGAAAATTAAGTTTTCTGTGGTTGTAATATTTTCAATAGGTTTTTTCTTACATGTAACTTGTTATTTCTTTCAATATTATTTTCTGTTTCTCTGAATTTCGGTCATATTGACCACAGTTTGTCATGGAGAGATTATTTTCCAGGATGTGTCTTTGGGCTTCATCATGTCTCCTGACTCCTCTGGAAATAGATCTCATTCCCTAGATTTGAGAAATTTTCTGTAACGCTTTTTTTTTCTTTTTTTTTTTTCTTATCTACTTATTTATTTGGCTGACTCAGCCTACCTTGAGGGCATGGCTTCCGAGTCATGCGTTTCTGGGATCGAACTGCAGTTTCCTGTTCCTGCCTAAATTTGAGAAGCCAGGCGCATTAGACCACTGAGTTATCTCACTGTCTCCCTATAATGCTTTAAATGGAAAGACATTCTGTACCATTAAATTCTATTTTGACACCCCTTTTATGACACTAAGGTTTTCACCCTTTAAATTTATCAAGATTTGTGCATAGGTTTCAGCACCCCCCCCAAAAAAAAACCAAAATAATAAATAAATAAAAATAAACTTGTCAAGAAAGTCTTGAATGATCTTTTTAATTCTTTATTTTCATAATTAATAACAACGATCACAAATGTGTGCCTTACCTTCAAGACCTGATGTTCTTTATTTTGATCTACCTGCCAGATTGATAACTGGGCTTTTTAGTTGGCTTACTGAGATTTTCATTTGCCAGATTTTGTTTCATTCTTTTTCAGAACTGGATCTCTTTGTCGAAATATTTTTTTCACTTCATCGTTTTCAAAAGTCAGTTCAGTCTCTTATTCGGATTTTCTTTCATGTCATTTTTGATCTTAGAAATTTACTTACTAAGTTTCTTATTTGTCTCTTCTTAATCGCCTTGGCAATTCTATCAAGTTTTTACAATTGCTTATCTTGCATGTCATCATTTTCAGTGTTTGAGGAGCGGCTCTGAACAGTTAGAAAGAGTTGCAGCTACGTTGTTTTTCTGTTTTTCATGCCATGAAGCCTGTACAACTGTTGGGATGGAAACTTCAACAACTATTGAGTAGCATGTTGGTGTGATGTCTGATCACTATAGAAATGGTGGGAGTTTTCTAAGTTCAGGTAGAACCTGTCACTTAAAGGGGCTTCCCTGTCTGATTTCGCCTGGGTTCTACTCCTACCAGGCTGGTAGCTGTGACTTCTACCGTGGAGTCCCAGCCTAACTTTGTCTGAGAGGACTTGGGAGTGATCACCCTCACGGTTTGCTTGGCTGTGCTCAGCTCCCCCTCACCTCAGTCTCACGTTCAGCAGCAAAGCTGGCGCTCACAGCACAGCCGAGTTTTTCCTTTTGCCATTATACAAGAGGAAGTCCTTGTCCCCACTGAGCCACTGTTCAATTAGTGTCTGAGTAACTGCATCAGTTAATGTTCAGGCCTCCCTAAATATAAATAATTCAGAGCCTCTCTCCAGTAGCAGTCCTGTGATTTCCTCTGGGGCCTTGATCTTCTTGCAGAGCTGCTTAACAGTTAAAGGAGCAGATGTTCTAGAGCTGCTTGAGAGGGGCAGCTACCCCTAGCCGCTGTCCTGTTTCCAACCAAGACTTAAATACAATCAAAGAAGCAAAGATGTCAACATTTATGATTGCTTGAGATATATTTTAAGAGATAAGATGTAGTAGTTATAACACACACTCTCTTGCACCTGCTCAGAGCTCTGGAAACAACTGGAACCCTCCAGGCAGAGTGTGCCATTGTTCCCCACCTTTGCTCAGATCCAGCACTGGTTTCTACACATCCTCCTGATGAACAAGGATCTCTCTGCAGCTTACATGAGTTCTCAGTGTCTCCCTCAAATCCCTCTCCGCCTGTGCACAACCGCGCCATCTCACTCACTAATATTTGCATCTTCATGGTGGTCAGTGGCATTCTTCCAAGCTTGTATTCCTGCAGCTTCTCTAATTGGCTGTGAGGTTCAGTTTATCTCCACTCAAAACACAGAGGAATTGCGGAAGTAGGAGAGTCTTTATAGTCTCTTTTTGTTCTTTGTGTGCATCATGTTTGGAGACCAAAATATATTTTTAAGAAGAAAAGGCTCCTGAAATGATAGGCGATCCATGAGTGGACTCATTCAGTCAAGAAGGAACTGGATATTTTCTCCTCTATCTCTCGAATGTCTGAGACTGGGCTGAATTTAATGACTTGGGGACAACACCTTAATATTTTGTTTACTCACTTCTACACTCAGATGTTGACCTGCAATTGCAACTTCTCTTCTGCTTTTTTGTTTTATTCTGCATATCTCCATCTTTGTCTTTAAACAATGTACCTGTCCTATCCATTCAATGAAATTTAGGCCCCACCCCAGGCCCCCGGAGAGCAGAGCTGGACTCTGAGTAAGCCTGGGCCCTGGCTTTAGCCTGATCCTCCTCCGACCAGTGAGAGTAACCCTCTGTGTTGCTCCTCTATTACAGACGTGATACTATAAGCCATACTCATTTCCTGGCTGATTTAGTATAAACATGAGATGAGGAAAAACATTAATTTTAGGTAAAACTCCATAGAAGTGAGTCTTAGAGCACATAGGCACAATATTTGATTTTATGAGTACTTGACACTGAATCATGACTGGATCCTTCCTAGAGGAAAATTGTGCAACCTGATTACTGCCTGATCCATGGCCTGGATTATGCTTCAGAAGTTCACCTAAGCACTGGAGGAAGATAATTGCAGGCTGCCATCTTGGGTTGTGCAGTGTACTTGGTGCTAGTGGCTGGGTCCTAACTCTGGGCTCAGGAAAGCCGGCTCTGTGCCTGCTTCCCCTTGTCACATTTGATAAAGCAACTGGAATGGACATCTGGGCTTTCATTTCCTCACTGAGGTCGCCTCATTTACATCAGAGATCTCAGGACTCTTCCTCTGGATTTATCGACGGTAGTTCTTTCTGCATTCTGACATCTCGGTCAAATATTCTTGGGTTAGGGTTTGGGTCTTGAACAATCCCATCAGACCCTTTTTGCTATAAGAGCTCAAAGGATGGTTTAGTGGTTTGGTACCAGGACCTGAAGATCTTGTATAATTGTATTCCAGAGCGTCTCTCTTCTAACTAATGTCTGATTGGTAAAGGAGCACATTTCTGAAACACAGGTTACTTTGGAAACAAGAGTACTTTTATTTTGGATAACTTTATACTCTCAGTTGCTGACTCTTAACCACTTAAAATTAAAGATATATCGAGATATGCATAAATGGAAATTTTAACCATAAATAAATTACAAATTCACTCCTACTTTCTTGTGAAACCTCCAGGAGCTATGAGAAATTTTAGAAGAGACATCAAAATGCCACTGTGAAAGCTTAATATTTAAAATTAAAGTCAAGCATCAAAACAGCTGATTTTTGTCAAGCATTTTTTTTTTGAAAAAAATATTTTGTGAGAACCAGGCTGGCTATAACTGTATAAAATTTACATTTTGAAATGTTAGATTGAAAATCCACCTAAAAGTTGTTGTAACCAATGAGAATTTGTTACAGCTTTATCAAAATTCCCATCATCAAAAAAAAAAAAATCCCATCATCACAAACATTGCTTTGAAATTTTCAGATTATTAGAAAAAATTATTTGTGATGCATTTTTCAAGAGAAAC
Source organism: Myocastor coypus (assembly GCA_004027025.1). NCBI lineage: Eukaryota > Metazoa > Chordata > Mammalia > Rodentia > Myocastoridae > Myocastor > Myocastor coypus. The sequence continues at coordinate 6,833 of PVJA010001681.1, read as the reverse complement.
ATGCTACTTTCAAATAAATCAAATGAAATAACACATTGATTCAAAAACGTTTTACAAAAATACAGCCTAATGGCCTAAGGAGATAGCTCAGCCTGCCTGGTCAACATGAGGACCTGGGTTCAATCTCCCTTACCACATGTCGTGCTGGTCCTAGAACTATGGGCACTCTAGGCCCCACTGTAATCCCAGCACTGATGAGGCAGAGAAAGGAAGATTACTATGGGTTTGTACTATGAGTGTGTAGTGAGACTCAATACAAAATAAATAAATGATTAAAAGATGCAGGTTAAAAGAATCCACAGTATCACATTAATAAAACACTTATTAATTTCATATTATGAAAATGTGAAGCCAAACTATTTTTATATAACTTGAAATTTATGCTATTTATTTAACAAATTTTTATACTGAATAAACTATTGCTGAAGAAAAACCTAGCTATAAAGAACTACTTTCTGAGTCCAAATAATTTGGTGAGAACCAGGCTGTAACTTCATAAAGTTTACATTTTGAAATGTTAGATTGAAAATTTACCTAAAAGTTGTTGTATCCAATGAAAATTAGTTGCAGCTTTATCAAAATTACCATCATCAGAAACATCATTTTAAAATTTTCAGATTATCAGAAAGCATTTTCTTTCATTTATTAATTTTTCCATAGTCAAATTTGGCACTGAGAATTTAAAGATTAACCCCATGTAGCTTCACAGTTAGTAGAAAATCAAGGTCAGAAGATGATCCCAGAGGTTGGCCAAAGAGCTCAGCAGTTTAAATCACCTGCCAGCAGGTCCAAGGGCCTGGAGTAAAATCCCCAGACCTGCTGTGCCAGCCCCAACCACAACCCTGGGGCACACTGAGACAACAATTGAGACTGGGTGTGGTGGCACTCACCTGTAATCCTGAACTTGGGAGGCTGTAAGCAGTCAGATCAGTACGAGTCCAGTCTAGCAATGAGATAAAATACAAAAAAAAAAAAGTTTCCTCTAACAAGTAAGATCACTTTATGTTACATAAAGACATGTTGTGGTGCTGGGGAGATACCTCAGTGGAATAAGTACTTGCCTGGCAAATGCAAGGTCCTGACTTCTATCCCTGGTACCACCAAAAATAAAAAAAAAGACGTTCTGAATGACATTCTGTATAAAGGTATAAACATGTGAAATGTCCTAGTGCATGCAGAGACTTATTAACAGTACTGCTATTGCTTTTGGTTAAGACAAGTGGTTGCGGGAGGAGTAGCACTGCCCACTGAATAGATAAATGAGGATACACTCGCTTGCTCATTCCTAGCTTTTACATTGGCTGCCTGCAGATATGATTCCTAAGTTCATCCCTGCCCATACAGGGATTCAGCCATGTAACAGCTTTGTGTCTGCTTCGTAGGACCCCATAGTAAGTGCTACGCAACTGCTACCTACTGATGATGGCTGGCTGCCAAGTAGCTTAATTTTCTTCCTATATTCTTGATGTAGTCAAGGCCCATGGATTCTGCAAAGAAAAGTTTTGGTTTAAACACAAAGTCAGAAATTACAGCTAGTTAATAAACTTTAGTCATTTAACTATTTTTCATTTACTTGAGCAGAAACCTGAACTAATGTTTTCAGCTCCAAGACACCCTTTCAACATTGATCCATCATGGTCCACTTTATTCAGTTATTGAACTGAATTTGTGAAATAAATAAATAAATAAAAAATAAATAAATAAAAATAAATAAATAAAAAATAAAGAAAAAAATAGAGTGAAAATTAGACCTGAAAGCATTTCTGTTTGAAGAAATAGATTTAATGACATACCCATGACAAAAAATTAAATACAGTAATATGCTGTGTTACACATCTTTAGAGAAGCAAACACATGCCTAGTGTGTGCACTGGACTAGACCATGTTAAAATGACCTTTTGACATAATCATGCTGCAACCATTGACACTACATGAACACACTGTAAAATTAAAGAGTTTCTTGTACTCCATCCCAACACCCCTTCTCAGACACAAGAAAACCTGGTGCTATACAGTAGCCAACCTACAGCAGACTTCTATACCCCCCCCCATTGTCTTGCCCAGCTGTATAACACAGACATTTCTACAACACTCTGGCACGGTCATATCACCACAGGCTCGAGTTCATGGAGGTAGCTGAATGCCTCCATGGCATTCAGGGAACCCACTGGATGAGATGTGATTTGGAGCCAGTGTCAGGTGTCACTTAAAGGTATCAGAGATTCTGCCTTGAACTTCAGAAAAACTAAAATAGAGAGAGGCTACAGGCTTAGTGAATTCTGGGATAGATCCAATTTGAGTAGACAGATTCCAAAACAAAAGATACACTTGAAGAGTATATTCTCCTTCAATAACAACTTTATGTACTGCATCAAAAAACACCATGCTCAAAGACGTATATAAAATAGGCATTTAATATGCATATGCATACACAACTATATGTAAATATATACTTACATGTTTTCTATATACAGTGAAACTTTAAACGTAATTAGAACATATCTTAAAATAAACGTTATTTTTATTAAAAATCATGAAGAGCATATTATAACACTAAATCGAAGTAAATTACTGAACGTATGAAAAGAAAGAGTATACAGTAAAAATCATATTGCACTATGACTGCTAAATGGGTTTTACCAGTGCTTCCACATGAATGTGCAACATGATTTTTTAAAAATATACTGGGTTAACAACGTGTAAGACTAAAACCATGCTGGGAATGTTCGTCATTCTGGTCTTCTAGATGTGTGCTCTTTTTAATATAACTTCAGTTGTTGCTGTACTCTCTCTCTCAAGTAACTGTTTTCATTAAAGGAAAACAAAACAAAACAAAAAAAAGGTAATTAAAGAAAACACAAGACAAGGAAAAATGCCATGGGACTGAGTTGTTACAGTTTTGGATATGCTTAGATTTTTAAATTTCTGTGTAAAAAAGTGTAACAGTTTTTTAAATCACATTCTATAGGGACTTATTGGAGTACAAATGATTGAAGAAAAATACCAGTTCCATGTTAAGTCTAAAGCATTTAAGTTTTAGAAAGACAGTGATGATAAGCTCAACTATCTATTTAATAGAGTAAGGGTACCATGAAGCTTTTCTTTTGGAGGGTTAAGAAACTAGATTTATAGCTGGGCGTGGTGGCTCAGGCCTGTAATCCCAGCACTCGGGAGGCTGAGGCAGGAGGATTGGTGTGAGTTCGAGACCAGCCTGGGCTACAAAAGTGAGCTCAAGGCCAGCCTCAAGTGCATAGCAAGACCCTGTCTCAAACAGACAAAAAGAAAAAAAAAAAAAAAAAAAAAAAAAAAAAAAAAAAAAAAAAAAGAAAGAAACTAGGTTTGCAGACCATATTATTAGAGAAAAAGAAAGGCTACAAGGATAGACAATATTTTGGCCATATCCTTTTAAGGTAAGTGAGAACTCTGGACATAAGAGAACCTGTGCTGTGACATCCTATAACTCAGTGGTGCACCAAATTTTCTGTTCAAAGAAATTATGGCGCCATAGAGGAAAGGGCTCAATAATGTATAGTGTGACTAAGAAGGTTCACCTAGAGAGAAAACATCCTCTTAGGATTGCACAAAGAGCAAACTGGTCAAGCAGTGGTCATGACTCATCCAGACAGCTGACACTGACAAAAGGCCTACAAAATGCTGTCCATGGTTTCAAGGTAAATGCTGAGGGGATTCTGACTGACCTTGGGAGATACAAAAGTTTCATTTTGTGTTAAATAGGTCTTGCTTTATCTTGGTCTTAATCATCCAGCAGAAAAGTGTAACCATGAGGAATAAAAAGGACAGCCATGTTAATATGCTGAGCTGTAAAGGATTCAAGTCAACAGCTTCCATCATTGCCAGCTCTGCTGATAACCCACTACTATTATGGAATATTGCTCTATGTATACAACTACTTTCTCTTAGTTCAATGAGAAGAAATATTTGTACAAATAGTGTTTAGAAAGGTTATCATGTCCACATCTTATACTCTGAACAACTACTATGAAGACAACAGTATGCATTATATTAATTATTGTGGCTGTCCTACTAAGATATTTGAAACTATCTCAATGTAACTTCTTGTTAAACATAATAGAAATAAAAATATGTACTTGGCTAGTTAAATAACTTGATCATGGGAAGAGAAAATACCCTGAGATGGTTTATGTCTAGTTGTTCCTCCAAAGCCTCATGAGTCAGGGGCGGGGAGTTCTAGAGTTTGAGACTTGATTCGTGATCCCTGGGATTATGGGCTTTAGTAATGATGGGATTATGGGAGTAAGCACTTCTGGGATTATGGGTGTAGCCTAAGGTGGAGGCTGAGGTGGAGAGACCGAATGTAATATAAAGAGAGACAGAGAGACAGACTTGAGCTGTTGCTGCTCCTCTGCTGCCCTGATTGATTGGCTGCCTCTGCCACCATTTTGTTGCTGTTCCGCCGCCATGAACTGGATGCTCTCTGCTCTGTTCCTCTCAGCCTTGGGCCAGACGAATATGGACTGAAACTTCCAGTGACTGTGAGCTAAATAAACCTTTCCTTCCTTCATTTTGAGTGTCGGGTATTTGTCTCAGCAATGAGTGAAAAGTAACTAAGACATACCCGTAGGTAAGGAATGTGTTGCCTGACTTTCACAAAGCCCACAAAGAATGGGAAATCAGAAATCAATGTCACTCTCAGAACAGGCGTCATCATTTCTGTACTTAGAAACTCCTACCTGGGGTGAAGACCTCAGGAAGGGCCTCCGTGAATGTTTTTACTTCATTTTGAGTTGCTATGGTAAGATTGCTACTTCTGTTACCATCGTGATCTCTACAGGTCATTACCTTTCTGTTACTGTTTTTCAAGAGGAAGTCCTTCTACAAAGTCATAGATGAGTGCTCATCAGCCCTGGACATGGTTGTTATTACTCCAGTTCCTCAAGAACAAAAGCTGCTTTGTGGCCAGGACTGTGGGCTCAAGCTATTTGCATGCATTCTACAGCGGAGAGAACTCGTTGCCCAGTTTAATGGTGATAGTGATTTGACATGTTTTATACCCCAGGGCACATCCTTAAAAGTACATGTGCTGTGAATACTGGTTGTTTGACTCTTTTCCAGAAAAATCACATTTTTAAAGAACAGTCTCATTTTTTTTTCTCTGCCTCATACACTCTCTCAGACACAAAAGCGGTGTGACCAAAATATCTCATATACCTCTTTTTGGAAGTGGAGTAACATCCTCTTCACTTCATATCACTTATGTCACCTAAACACATTTCCAAGGATCTATCGAGTGATTTAAACATTCGCTTTGGCAGGACGGCACACAGGATTTCTACTTAGTCGCAGAAAGAGCAGTGATGGATTGTGCCGAAGGGGAGCCATCCGTCAGTGTGGGCTCCAAATTGGTGCCTTCGTCAGGTAAGGAAGTCAAGAGGAAAGTACCTGGAGGAGTGGATCTGCCTATTAATTCTGGAATTCGAAGCCCACTGTGGTGAAAGGGTTACTTTTTACCTGTCACTTGCAATAGCATTTGTTAGCTTCCATGGTTTTTGTTTTCTTTCTTTTGTTTTGTTCATAAGCAGTTCTTTAGCAAAAAGACCTGGACCCCATATTTTGCTCATTGCTATTCTTAAGATGATTGAAAGGAGTGAAATGCATCTGTCACTTACTTAGACTTATTCTCCGTATCAGTTAATTCTGCATGAATCCGAAGTTAGGAAATCCTGAACTTCATACCATGTGCCAAGAAATTAGTGCTATATCCCAGCAAGGAGCTACGGGTCTGGTTACTGCAGAGATGCCAAAGAGCAGAAGGGTGATTCTTTGATAAATATTGTGCTATCAATCGACAAAGATAGCAATTAATTTCCCTTGTTGTAGTTAGTATAATGGCATGAGGTTCTATATCCAAAGCATGTAGGACATCGAAAGCGTAAGGACAACAAAACATTTTTCAGAATGAAACTGTCTCCTGCTCACTGCCTCATTAGCGCTATAATTCATCATGATCGGAAAGTTTTTCAGCATCTGCCCTTTCAAACCAAGTGAGGTGATTTCTGCATACCAACTGATACTGGGGACCAACACCATGGAACATGAATCTGTGACACCTACAGCAACAGATTGCTTTAAAACATTTCCATCATAAAATACATCAACAGGAGCCTGACCTAAGACTGGAATCAAAAGTAGTAAGAAACTTCATAAAAATATCAACAAGAGGTGGAGAACTGCCCTCCAATCACAGCAGAGATAAAAATACTCTGTCCTTATTTTTTAAATTTTATTTTATTTTTAAGGTTACACATAAAAGTAAAAACAACTAGCAGAAACAAAGACAGAAGCAGGATAACATGTAACAATAGATGTGTGATAGATTTTTGAAACGAGAACAGCCAATAAATAAGGTTACATTACCTATTTTTATCGTCAAATCTGTTGCTCAGATTACCAGAGATAGCTGTGTGAGATTGAATAAATAAGTGAATAGTAACGCTTGCTTTTTGTTATGGCTTGCATCTAGTTGTCCTGTCCAGGCCTTATGCAATCATGGGACAGCTCCTGGAGTTTGTGGTTGAATACTGTGGGTGTGGATGATGCATCTGGCCTGGGGCAGGTAATTCGCGTTGCAGTGCATGGAGGGCAGACAGGCTAGCTAGCTTCCAGAGCTGCAGCCTGCTCCTTGCTCTCCTGCCCCTTGCAGCTTCTTTGAATGGCTGACCTCCACCCTCTGCCACTCGGCATCGGAGCCTGCTGCACGTGGCTGGAAACTCCCAGTCACTGTGAGATAGATGAAAGATTTTGGCTGGCATTAGGTTCTTATTCCAAAGCTTGTGGTGTGAGGACAACAAAAC